>WOVY01004731.1:0-34883 GCA_013436015.1 Rhipicephalus annulatus
TCTCTGCTATCTCTAGTACCAGCTGCTCGTGTGGGTCCACGGGCGTAAGGCTGATAGTAGAGACTGCAGTGCCGCCTGCGAGTCGCAGAAAATAGTCCACTTGCGGCGTAGGCGGCTGATCAACTACAATTGCAACGCGCAGCACGAAGTGCTGCCAATTCTGCTGCCGTTGATGTTGTTGCGTGAGATGTCTTGAATTTAATTGTCGTGGCCAACCTTGTATCACTACTGCTCCTGTAGAGCTGTCCGCTGAACCGATCCGTCAGGGTAATATGTGTGGAGTCTTGATATTTCTCATACAAGAGAAGTAGTGTGAGCTGTTTAAAGAGCCGGTGACGACAAATTGGCCTTTTTTCCTTCGACCCAGGTAGTTTAATATATTGGTTGAGCGAGGCACCATGGCGGAGTCACAGGTCTAGCGGCAGGAGAGAACGAAGTTGGGATCGACTCACCATGTGCGGTCACTGTTTTGCAGTAAGATGTGCATGGTCGGACCACTGGTAGAGAGGCTAGGGATTCGAGGGGTTTCGAGCAAGGTGTCGTATATGTGTCCTCAGCACTTCCACATTAATGTGGGTCTTGATGAGGTTGTCCCTTGTGATGGCGATAGTCGCCGCTGTTGATGCACTTTGGGGCAAGCCTAAACATATCCGGAGTGCTTGAGCCTGGACACTTTGAAGCATTCGTATGCTTGTTTTACTTGCGTTGGTTAACACAGGTAGGCTGTACCGAAGGAATCCAAGGAAAAGAAACCTATATAGTCGCAACATAGCAGTTGTGGACATTCCCCAGTTCTTTCCAGCAAAGAACTTGAACAAATGACAGATCTGACAGTACTTGGCAGATGCTCATTTAAAGCTATTAGCGTCAGGTTGAATAGTACAAGGGCTAAGCATGCCACCCTGGGGAACACCACGGTGGCTGTAGTGTAGCGAAGTGTCACCATCCTCGGTTCTCACGAAAAAGAATCGCTCAGAGAGATAGCTGCATATCCACTGAAACATCCGACCACCCACTCCTACCTCCTTGAGAGCGGTGAGGACAGCTTCATGTGTGACGTTATCGTACGCCCCTTTAACATCAAGAAATAAAGAAGCGCAGAGACGCTTACGGCCTTTTTCGTGTTGCACGTAGGTGACCAGGTCTATGACGCTATCAATTGATGACCGGCCACGGCAAAATCCCGTCATAGCGTCCGGGTAGATGTTGTGATGCTCCAGGAACCATTCTAGCCGTCCAAGTACCATTCTCTCCATCACTTTGCCCAAGCAACTAGCCAGTGCAATCGGGCGGTATGATGTGAGCACCAATGGTGACTTGCCAGGCTTCAGTAATGGAACCAAACGGCTGGTCTTCCAGTTAACTGGGAGGGTGCCCTCTCGCCACAAGTCGTTGTATATCTCGAGGAGGGCACTCCTCGCAAACTCACCAAGGTGACACAATGCTCTGTATTATATTCCATCAGGCCCGGGTGCTGATGTCCGCCTACACAAAGCCAGTGCTGCTTGAAGCTCATGAATAGAAAAAAATTGGTCCATGGGGTGATCGTGTGATGTCGTGCCACCGCGTGAGAGCGTGGAGATGTTGGGATCTGTGAGTTGACCAGATAAGTTGGCACAGAACTTCTGCCACGTCGACCTCCGATATCTGTTGAGAGAGGGCTAGAGCCTTGAATGGAGGCCGCTGAATGGGAGATGTCCGGAGCCCTCTTATTGTCCTCCACAACTGTGATAAAGGCTTGCGAGGATCTAACGAAGCGCAGAAGGCTGCCCAACGTTGTGACTCTAGCTTGTCTATGCGGCGTTGTATCTTCTTCTGAAGACGTCTAGCGATTCGTAAATCGTCGATTGCTTTTCGTGCATCGGTAGCTTCGTTCCGCACGCCGTCGGAGAGCCCGAAGTCGTTCTAATTCCACATCAAATTCGGTTACTCTCGAAGAGCATGTGAGGGTGCACACTGTGTCTTGCACTGTGGACTTGATCACCTCTTCTAAGTCAAATGAGGTGTTCTCTTGACAGCGTTCTTCATGAGATATTCAAACTTGGTCCAGTCTACTTTTGGATAGTTTTCGCGTACCTTGCAAGGTGATAATCCTCTGATCTTGACATATGTGGGAATCTGGTCGCTCCCATGTGTTTCTATGTCCGCAAACCATCCGGCACATCTGACAAGACCTCGAGAAACAAAAGTCAAGTCAAGGCAACTGCTGTATCCAGGGCCACGTAAAAATATTGGGCTGCCATCATTTTAACAAGCACAAGCTCGTTGTCTGAAGCAAAACGTTATCAGACTTCTACCCTTTGCGCTGATCTTCGGGCTCCCCCATAGCGTATGGTGGGCGTTGAAGTCTCCGATGATCACCCATGGGCCAGGAGTGGATGATAGGATGTGTCCTAGTCTTCTGTGGTCAAATCTACTTGATAGCGACAGGTATGCACCGACAACAGGGACAGTAAGACCCCTTTTCTTCACTGTTAAGCATATATATTGGTTATCGTTGTCAGGTGGTACAGGCCGAATAATGTAGGTCAGGTCACGTCGAATAAACAGCAGGACCTTGCTGTTTCCACTATAACAAGCCGACATAAAGGATTCGTATCCGGAGAGTCTAATAGCGCTCGATAAATTTGGCTCGCAGATGACGATGATGGGAAACATATTAGTGGAAACGAACCGACGGAAATCTGCAATGCGTGATTTCAGTTCCCGTGCATTCCACTGAAAAATTGCTGCTTTTTTGACCTCTTCCCTGAAAGACAGTGGCTGGTGGGCCATTATCTACTCAAGAGCCGCCAGTACTGGACTCGGAGCGTCCAGTACTTGAAGTGCACTTTTGGCTGACGTTGTGCGCATGTTGTTTAACACAGTGCGAATGGCATTAATTATGGGTCGTAGAAGAGCAATCACTTGCTTATCCAAGTTCCGCTGCTGCTCTGTTGTCACAGCTTGCTCTCATGAATGCGGCTTCTGATGTGGTTCTTCCACAAGTTGCGTGCGCGTAAGTGGCGGCCAATCTTCAGTAGAGAGAGATCTACTTGTTTTCTGTTTTCCATTGTCTGCGTTCGCTGCGGTGTACCCTGCATTGGGCGCCGTTCCCAGATGCGTTGGCTTACTTCTTGTAGTTGACTGCGTTCTTCGCGAAGATCTTCGACGGTGACGTCGTCGTCTTCACCGGACTTTTTCCGCGGCCTCTTTGTGGGTAGAGCTGTCTCGCACCATTTGTCTAAGAATAGTAAACTCCGTCTTTATGCGTGGACAGTCTTTGGAAGATGCACTGTGGGCACCTTGACAATTAGGGGCACTTTAGTATGGTTGCGCTGCATTTGTCCTCGGTATGTGGTTCTGAGCATCGGGGGCACACTTCGGAGTTCCTGCACGCTCCCTGCACATGGCTGATCTTCTGGCACTTATGACATCACATAGGTTTTGGAATAAATGGTCGGACCTGGTGACGAAAGTGGCCAACCTTCACATGGGAGGGGAAACAGTCCCCTTTGAACGTAATTCTCACACAGTGTGTGTTACCAAGGCGACTGACATTCACAATGACGTTATCTTCATTTGCCGGTTTTATTAGCACTGAAAGATCCGAGTCTGGAATTTCAGTGGCGATGTCATAAATGACTCCTGTTGACGTGGTGCTATCAGCTGGTATTATAAACTTGACATTGATGTTACCCAGTTGCGTTACTTTCTGAAGCGCGTTTAGCGCACGTGGGTTCAGCACATCGATTGCCAAGATGTTCTTTCTTGCGTTTAGACGTATTTCGTTGATCTGATTTGGCGTAATATTCTCGAGATACACAAAGAGCGCTTGCCTGTTCAGCCCGCGTAGACTGTCGGTAGCCTGCAGTGGCACAAACAGGATAGAGTGAGGCCATCGCGGAGGGGCAGTTTTCACGGTAGTCGTGCTTGATGCCGAAGATGCATTGACGATCCGTCGTTTAGCCTTGCGGTACAGGACGGGTTGGAAGCCGTCGTCCGAGGACTCGTCGCTTGATGCGGAGTATAGCTCAGTGTCCTCACTCTCACTAGACGCGTTTCCTCGCTTACTCGAAGCAGTTCAAGCGGTCGAACCGTACTTGGACGGTGCCCCGTGAGGTTGAACATCCATCACCACGATATATGGGGCGATAGACCCCACAACTGCGGCGAAAAAACCAGAAAAGCACAGGGACGAGCAAGATGTGTTCCGTAAACGAATCACTTCGTCTTCTTCCCTTCAGGAAGGTGCTAAGTTGCAACAATACAGAAGGGCGCTGGTGTTGGAGGTCTAGTTTGCGCTTACGTTGGTTCGACGCTGCACCAGCCGCCTGGCCTTCAACAATGTGTGGTGGATGTTTACAGAGACATAGTCAAAACAGGCAAATTTCGTGAGGCTGCTGACAGGAGTCTGCAGATGAAGACTGAGAAAAGCCTGAAGTTTCACCATTGGGTGGACGAATTCAGCCATAAAGATGCAGCCCATAAAGTTGACATTTGGACACTGCTCTTTCGACTCCAGTTTCAAGCAGTTATCTAACAGACAGTGCCGCCTGTCAAGAAAACAGCCACAACCATGGCAGAACACTTGTGGATATCAACGCCAATTTGGCATGGGGAAGAGCAGCTGTAATAAAGCTGAACATTTTTATACATAAACAAAGTAAACTTATGGCCCGTGGCAGTTTTCTAAGTAACTCAATTCACGTCACTGCTTGCTACGGTGCTCCTGGTATTTCAAACTTTGTTCATTCACCATTGTGCGCGACGATATTGAAGCGTTGGGTAAAATCTGCAAGTCGACACCTTTGCAGATTGGTTCCGATTTCGGACCGGATGTGGCACTCATTTATGCAATTCCTTTGTCCGAAGTTCCCTCTTTGAAAGCGTCATACAATGGGCAATGAGATATTTCTTTTATGTTTCTACTATTTTCCTTATAGTCTTCCGCAATGTTCCCATGTGGGCAACATAAAATGGCGCGACTTTTCATATTCCTATGGTAACTCCTGCCCCTTCCCAGCCTATGTAGGCATGCAGGCACAGCCAAGACAGGGCAGGAGGGCAGTTCAGGAATACAAATTGGTATGAACGTCTTGAAGAGATTGAGCCAACAGGCAGTGAATGTTTCGGTGCGTCGACGTGCAGTACTTGTAGTGTGTCGCTGCTAATAAAGAAACCGGGTGAGACAAGTCAATAACCGCACAGACTTCAATTTAAAGTTCGAAAGCTCTCTTGCAGTTTTTGCGTATAGCGCTCCAAAGATTTCATAAGTGTGTGCGTGAGAGTGTTATTGTTTGTGCAGCTGCTACCATATGTTTGCGCGCAAAGCTGAGATATCCATGGAATTGCCCGAGTGGGAACCTGAATGCTGAAAGTGCGATGACGTATAAAAGTGTTCTGATGAATTTTCAGAGGCAGGCTATTTTCTCTTCATCGCAGAAATCATTTTGGCGCTTGAGCTAACTCGAATATTGCAAACGAAAGCAATTATTTTCTCTAGTCGTGAAGTATTCGAAGAAAAACAATACAGCACTCTTCTTTCAGCGCTATTATCTTGTGCAACGATAAAAATTCGCTGAAATTAAAAATTAATCAGATGAAACAGAATAAATAGTAATATAAAAAGTGAAAGAGCACAAAACAATAACCGACATTTTCTCAAAGGGAACCCCGATGAGATTCGGAGCAGCAGCGTTGCGCACGGGGGTGATCGGCGTTTTCGACTTGCGCCTCGTCGGTGCCGTTGGTGTTCTGCGGCCGACGCTTGCGTTCGGCTTCCCTTGCTCGCGCCTCGTCAGTGTTGCAAGCGCGGCGTCACCATTCGCGAACGTGATCGGCTCTGCTAGCCCTCGCAACGCAGGCAACGACCGGGTGAGGCGGAATCCTTTGGCGATTTCGCCTAACAAAGCAGCAACAAACTGTCATCATTCTCGTCACATCCTTGGTACAATGCAGCAAGTTTCGACCGCATGTTACAGTACTTGCTAGACCGGTACGTCAACACCTTAAGATTTCCCCGTAGTGTGTCGTGGTTTTCAACCATTGCGCATTGATGAAGCTCGCATGCCGGTTTCGAGGTTTTGCTGTTTTACTGCTATAACCACCCGTACAGAGACTGCTGCTGTAGTTGAGAGGACTGGATAGGGCAAGCTGGCTGGGGCGCACGTTTGTCATAGCGGAGATCTGTTCCATCCGTGAAGCTGGTTGGTCAGATGTACTTTGCATTTGGTCTCGATCGAAATACGACCTCCGCGGTTGGTAACTCCCCAACCTAAACGTTACGAATGATTCCCACATCTTCTTTGAGAACGTGTTGAGTGGCTGTAGGATTTTTAACTTCAATATATCACAGTATATGTGCAGTACATTGCGAACAGCGATACCATGGACTCAGACAAGTGCCCTGCATTTACGGCCTTTACGTGACCTAGAGTGAATGTTTCGGGATTTGAATTCTTGCGTCCATGTTCTGAGCACTGCTTCTATATTTTTGATACTTGGGTGTGCGCTTAAGCAGTGCAAGCATACGCCAATATTTATGGCGGTTTTGTGGCGGCGGGTCGCGCGAGCTGCCATTAGCGACGGGCTCGCTGCCGTTACCACGAGGCCGTTACGAGCACATTGCGAGTGCGTGCATGAAATATAAACAGGCGAATTTGGGTAGGACAGATAGGCTTGCGAAGAGGCTGTAAAGCTGCCTCGTGTTTTCAATCCCGCTTCCAAAAACAAAATAGTGGTTTGCCCTCATTTTCATTGTTTCAAGTTGCATATCGCACTGGCCAACAGAATATGGGTCTTCCGCTGATGAAAACCGCGGCCTGATATCGATTTCTTGCAGATACGGACACGGGATAATAGTGCCAGAAAATATTTAAAAAATTGAAGTTTCGTTTTCAGCCTAGATGAACTGCTAAACACAATATATCATCATCATCATCATCAGGAGCATCATCAGCCTGACTACGTCTACTGCAGGACAAAGGCCTCTCCCATGTTCCGCCAGTTAACCCAGTCCTGTGCTTGCTGCTGCCAATTGATACCCGCAAACTTCTTAATCTCGTCTGCCCACCTAACCTTCTGCCTCCCCCTAGCTCGCTTGCCTTCTCTGGGAATCCAGTTAGTTACACTTAATGACCAGCGGTTATCCTGTCTACGCGCTACACGCCCGGCCCATGTCCACTTCGCTTTTTGATTTCAACTATGATATCCTTAACCCCCGTTTGTCCCAAATCCACTCTGCTCTCTTGTTGTCTCTTAAGGTTACACCTACCATTTTCCCTTCCAATGCTCGCTGTGTCGTCCTCAACTTAAGCTGAACCCTCTTTGTAAGTCTCCAGGTTTCTGCTCCGTAGCTAAGTACCGGCAAGATACAGCTGTTATTTACGTTCCTCTTGAGGGATAGTGGTAATCTACTTGTCATAATTTGAGAGTTCTTGCCAAATGTGCCCCACCCAATTCTTATTCTTCTAGTTACTTCAATCTCGTGGTTCGGCTCCGCGGTTATTACCTGCCCTAAGTAGACATAGTCTTTTACAACTTGAAGTGCACTATTACCTATCTCGAAGCGCTGCTCTTTTCCGAGGTTGTTGTACATTACTTTCGTTTTATAAAGAATAATTTTAAGACCCACTTTTCTGCTTTCCTTGTCCAACTCCGTAATCATGAGTTGCAATGTCCCCTGAGTCACTCAGCAATGCAATGTCATCGGAGAAGCGCAGGTTACTAAGGTACTCTTCATTAACTCTTATCCCTAACTGTTCTCATTCCAGGCCTCTGAAAACCTCCTGTAAGCACGCGGTAAATAGCATTAGGGAAATTGTGTCCCCCTGCCTTACACCCTTCTTGATAGGTATTCTCTTGCTTTCTTTATGAAGCACTATGGTAGCAGTTGATCCCCTGTAGCTTTCTTCCAGGATGTTTATATGTACTTCATCGACACCCTGATTCCACAGTGTCTGCATGATGGCTTATATTTCTAGTGAATCGAACGCCTTCTCGTAATCTATGAAGGCTATGTAAAGTGGTTGGTTATATTCTTAGCATTTCGCTATTACCTGATTGATAGTACGAATGTGGTCGATTGTTGAGTAGCCTGTTCGAAATCCTGCTTGTTCCTTTGGTTGATTCTGTTCTAATGTTTTATTTACTCTGTTAGCAGTCACCTTTGTAAATAGCTCGTATACAACAAAGAGCAAGCTTATCGGCCTGTAATTCTTCAAGTTCTTGTCGTCTCCTTTCTTGTGTATTAAAATGATGTTAGCATTCTTCCAAGACTCTGGTACTCTTCCCGTCAGGAGACACCTGGTAAACAGAGTGGCTGGTTTTTCTAACACTATCTTTCCTCCATATTTCAGCAGATCTGATGTTACCTGATCCTCCCCAGCAGCTTTGCCTCTTTGCATGCTCTCCATAGCTTTTCTGACTTCTTTTATCATTACTGGTGGGGTGTCATCTGCGTTACTGCTAGTTCTTATAGTATTAGGGTCGTTGTTGTCCCGGCTACTGTAGAGATCTCTGTAAAACTACTCCGCTATTTTAACTATCTTATCAATATTGGTAGTTATTTTGCTTTCTTTGTTTCTTAGTGCATACATCCGATTTTTGCCTATCCCAAGTTTCCTCTTCACTGCTTCGACGCTTCCCCCATTTTTCAGAGCGTGTTCAATTCTCTCCATGTTATACCTTCTTACATCGCATACCTTACGCCTATTAATCAACTTCGGAAGCTCTGCCAGTTCTATTTTGTCTGTTGTACTTGAGAATTTCATGATTTTACGTTTCTTAATGAGATTCTTCGTTTCCTGGGAAAGCTTGTGAGTGTCCTTTCTAACTACCCTGCCTCCAACTTCCACTGCAACCTCGGTAATGATACTCGTCAGATTATGATTCATTCTATCTACGCTAAGGTTGGTTTCCTCACTAAGAGCCGAGTACCTGTTCTGAAGCGAGACTCTGAATTCCTGTACGTTCCCTCTCAGTGCTAGCTCATTGATTGGCTTCTTGCGTATCAGTTTCTGTAGTTCCTTCCTCAAGTCCAGGCGAATTCGAGACCGTACCTTTCTATGGTCACTTCATCATACCTTGCCAACCACTTCCACATCCTGCACGATGCATGGGTGTGCACTTAATATAAAGTCTATTTCGTTCTTATTTTTGCCATTAGGAATCCCCCATGCCCGCTTGCGGTTTCCTCGTTTTCGGTAGAAGGTATTCAAAATCCGTAAAGTATTGCCTTCTGCGAATTCTATTAGTAGCTCTCTCCTGGCGTTTCTAGTACCGATGCCATAATCTCCTACTGCCTGGTCTCCAGCCTGCTTCTTCCCTATTTTTGTATTAAAGTCTCCCATCAGTATAGTATACTGTGTTTTTACCTTACTCGCTGCCGATTCCCCATCTTCATAGAAGCTTTCAACTGAAGCGTCATCATGGCTAGATGTAGGCGCGAAATGATGCGCCTACATGCGTAATGATGCGGTGCGGCGATGGCATAGTGGTTAGAGCATCCGCCTCGCATGTAAAAGGTCCGTGGTTCAAATCGCGGTGCCGCGCAGTTCCCAACCGGATAAAAAAAATCCGCGTGGTGATGGAACTGCACTAAGAGGCCTGGGGTGCGGCCTCACCGGTAACCACCGCCGGGAACGCACTCCCTCACAAGAGAAGGATTGCCCCCCCCCCCCTGGTGCAGTATCTGGCTACTACCGATGGAGGTGGAAAAGTTGTAGGCCCGTGTGCTCAGATTTGGGTGCAGGTTAACCCCAGGCGGTCGAAATTTCCGGAGCCCTCCACTACGGCGTCTCTGATATTCATATGGTGGTTTTACGACGTTAAAGCCCACATATCAATCAATCAAGAAGCTCAGGTGATCGGGATAGTCCCTTCAGTGTCACCGTATATGTATGGGAATATCTAAAAAAGTAACGTTTTCACAGCTAGGTTTAAAGAATGAATGGCATAAGAATATATTAAATTCTTGAACAAGATAAGACTAGCAGTAAAATAGCTTATCATTCAATCTCTGTTAACCAACCAAAAAACCAACGTGAGGAAGTGCAACTGCTGCGGTGAGCAAAGCGACCATTACGCTCTCTATCTCTGTGTAGTCAAACGTGGCTATAAGAACTCAGGACGTAGGAAGGTGTCGCTCGACTGATGAACCCTGTGAAGATAGGGCTCTCGCGACCCGGCCCGACTGGTCAAACCACGTCATTCTTGTGGTGGGGGCACCCTACAATTCTATGATTTTTCACCCCCTCTACCCCATCTCAACATGTTGTGGGGGTGTTTCTTCTCGCTTGATCAGTGATCGTCAGCGGTTCTCACATGCTTTCGCTCACACGTAAAGAATTGGCAAGCGAAGTACTGCTATTGTTAGGAACATCATAGAGTAACTTACGGTGACCCCGATGGGATGCAGAATTTCATCAGGAGTGGCCATGAACGTTTATCGCCATAAAATGAGAACCAACGTTACCTGTATATGGGACGCCTACAAACATCCCGTACAAAAACATGAAAACTTCCGTGTTACTCTGACTAGTGTTTCTTAAAAATGAACCAAATTATCATATACTTCAAAGCTGGTGTCGTTAAGAGTGGTGTCATTTGTCCCTTCCTTCTTTCGTGTAGGCGTTTGTACGATGTTTTATCAGAAGTTCTGCGAACAATTCCAAACTACTACTTTGCTAATGTGACATTACATCCCTAGGGGGTTGTAGTTAAGAAGCATTCCAATGACTGAAAAGCTTGTTGATTTCGTTTTCATCTCTTTCCTATTCTTATTGCACCCACAGATGAGCTCAAACAAATCTAGGATTGTTTAGAAGTGCGTTTCCTCAATTTTGGCTTAGCTTTAAGGTTTCACGTTTATCACGGGGCCACAGGTTTCGCCCAGCTGAACATACTTCGATACATAAAAGCAAAGTTTCGGGATTGTAAAAAAAAAACAACTAATGTGGTTAAGTCTCATCAGAAAAGCTGCAAGCTTTTACTTTCATCATTGTTTAAAATTAGTGATGTTGTTTTTGTGTCACATAAAATAGTACTCGAAACAAGTATTGCTTGAATAAAAAAAAGATTCTACAGTTAAGATGCATGAATTAGGTAATACAACTTGAGAACCATTTGCAACCAAAAAAGTTTATATCACGTGAAAGATGTGCCTCATCATCTGTGAAAGCATGACGCAGAATTCCACTTGCAGCTGGAGAGTGCTAGCAGGAGGCTGAGAAAGGAAGCATTGCTTTGAATATCTGTTTTTGCAGATGTATAGGATGTGTCAACAACGTCCTCAATCTCTGAATTATGGCCAAGGCTCGTACACAACTCTACAATGCTAGATTCACTGCTGCAGCTGGAAGTGTCCGACGGTTTGTCAAAAGAAAACGAAATATGTATGGGCAAAACCGAAAGTCACGTTTGTTGATCCAGACTCGGCAAAGGTCAGACATCCATCCCATTTGTGCTTGTGAACACACTTGGCCCTAAAGGAGGCTTGCGGAGATTGAGCTGTTGCTTACACTTATCATAGTGGGTGGTATTAAGAAGGATACAGTAGTCGTGACGATCAACAGGAATTTACTGTGCGTCTTTGGCTCACAAGTTCACAAAAGCAACTTGAGGGCATTTCATGTTGGGGTCCTAGAAGACGTAATGGGAATCGCCGTTAGAATTTTGCTGTACGAAATCGGAAAAAAAAAACACAGCGTGAAACTTTCAAAGGATCCATCGCGACTGTCACTGTCCTCCTGAACATTTTACTAAAATTTATTTCGAGAGTGGAGAAGCGTGTTCGCCTTTTAGAAGTAACTTTCGCTACAAAAGGATAGGCCGATATTATGCTTGATTTATTGTAAAATGAGACTGTTTAAATGGGCGTTAAATGACTAGTCTATACAAATCTAAAAAATGGTACATTCTTCGTTTGAAAAGCAGTATGGTACGGTTGTTTCAGTAGTGTGGCACGAAGTTTTAAAAATGATGTCCGTAAGCCTCAGGTGAGATATCGATGTAAAAGAGAGACGGTGGCGAATATAACAAATGTCAACTAGACTTCATGGAAATAAAAGCCATAGAAAATTACCATAGGAGGTTGGTTATAAAGCTATTGCTTCCTTACACTTTGCGGTAGAGAACATCTACTAATTTGATTGATTTCAATAAGGGCTACTATAGATGCAAGATAAGATTCGGATACACCGGTTAAAAAAGACGGTTTTGTTTAAATTTGATTGTTTTCTTAAATATATAAACACTGAGAATTTTTACGTTTTATACGCGGTAAATGTTTGCACCCTCCTAGTATCCTATGACATAGTGGTACAATCACACAGCAAGAATAATGCAATCGTCGCCATGTTGAACCACCATGTTCATAGTGCAATTGCTAGTTTGCTCAGCACGGTGGCGACAACTTTTAGAAATAAATAATGTGCTCATATTACAAATCAATTTATTGGTGAAACCGACAAAGCTTGCTTTTTAGAGTTTACTCCACCAGTAGAGCTGCGTATCATTGATCAGGATAAGAAAATACCCGCCACCGCTAATCCCGCATATCAATGCGGTTATTTTCCTCAGTTTGGTCTAAGTGCTTGAAACGACTTGAGTCTCGGTGGGTCAGAGGTGAAAATCAATCACTGTAGCCGTCGGTACAAGTGTGTGTCTCACGCAGAGTTGGGCGGTACGTGAGCCAGACTACAATGAAGAAGGACTAACCTCAGACCGTATGATAATTAGGTTAAAATATTGTTATGTCCGGTGTTGTCGTCGGCCCATAGACGTAAGCGTTGGTCGCGGTAGTCCAAAAAGCTCAAACAGCCTCGAACGGTTAAAAACAAGTTTATTCCTATTCGGATGGAGGCGGCGGCCGAACTGCCTAGGGAAACGACTGTGGATCGCTTGCGTCGAGCGGGGGAAGGGAAGGAGTCAACATCTGGAAGTAATTTCAGCAACCGGTCCTTCGCGGATTCGGAGCTCGCTCGTGACACAGGGGTGCTTGGAACTCAACATCTCCTCCCTCCTTAGCTTGTCGCTTGGAAGCGATCTGGGGGCCGCCGTGGGCGCGTGGACGCTCTGGACGCACTAGGAAGAGAAGCCTCCGCTCGCTGGGTGTCGTTTCTCTTGTGTTCAGGGCCGGCGGGCGGCGGCGCCGATTCATCTGGTGCGAGATGCCAGGCTAAGTGGAACGAAGCTTCCGTAGAGGTGGCTGCTTGAATGGGAGGTTCCCTTGGCAAATTACCTGAACGGCGTAGCTGATTAAGGTGGCGGCGTGTGGTGTTTCCACCAATGTCGACGAGCCATGACCACAAACCTATGCGTTTGAGTGCCGTCGCTTCAACCCAGCCGGGCTTTCTGTGGAACTGGCGGGCGTATGTGCGCTGTCCACTTTCGATTCTCCTGCTATGCGGGAGCTTTTCTTCCTCCGACGGTGCTTTCACTGAGGGCTCCGGGACAATTGCTGTCAGCTGGGTTCTCATTTCTTGTCCGAACATCAATTTCGCTGGCGTTTTATCAGTAGTGCTTTGAACAGTGTTGTGCTGTCTGAAGAGAAAGCGCGCGATGCGGCGTTGCATTGTCCCAGTCTGGTCTTTAGTAAGGGCGCGCTTTAGCTCAGCCACGTAGCGCTTGGCTTGTCCGTTCGTAGCCGGGTGGTAAGGAGCTGATGTAACAGACGAGACGCCGTTGTCGCTGTAAAACTTGAGAATCTCCGTGGACACAAACGGAGTGCCGTTGTCCGAGACCACCTTGCGCGGTAGGCCAAACGTTGCAAACAATGACCGCAGAGTGTCGATAACTGCTGCCGATGTCGTTGTAGCCATTTTTTTTACCTTCAGCCACTTGGTGTATGCGTCTACAACCACCAGGAACGAACACCCTTCGATAGGTCCAGCAAAATCAATGTGCAGCGTGTGCCAAGGCGTGTCTGGTCATTCCCATTCAGGAATACGAGCTCTTGGCGGGCTTTTGTGGTTGCATTGGCAAGGCTGGCAATCGTGAACTGTAACGGCGTTTAAGTCATAAAGCGCCGATGACGTTAGTGCTGTTCGACTTGTATCTTGCGTCTGGCCATCCTGTGCGTCGACATTGTTGTTCCGTTGCACTGAAGTCTTCAGTCCGAGCTGTTTGCGCTTCGAGATGCATGCCCTTTCAGTGTGTCCCAGTTTTTGGCAAAAATTGCAGGTCGCTGTCTTGTATCGACATACCTGGGGATCGTGCATGTCGTCGCATCGCCAACAGCGCTATGTCTTTCTGCTTGATTTCGCCTTAGACGTGGAATGACCTGACTGCTGACTGGTGTGATGCACCGGCTCGACGTTCCGTCGAATATCCCTCTGCTGGTGACCGGCGCTCTCCGTTCGTTGGGCGATGTCGTAGGCTTTGGAGAAGGTGAGACCCGTCTCCGCGAACAGGCGTTGTTGTAGGCCTGCGTCACGCATTCCGCACACAAAACGGTCACGCAACATAACGTCCAAGGGGAGCATAGTGGTGTTAGCAGGTGTGGCAGTCGATCCTCCCTCCTGCGCAGTAACTTCAGCTGTCACGGTCAACGTCCCGAAATTGCAGTCAGCAGCGAGCTTTTTGAGAGCCGCTACGTATTCGGCCACATTTTCGCCATCCAGTTAGTCTCGCCGTTGAAAGCGGGCTCGACAGTAGACCTCCGATGGCCTTGGGTCATAGTGCTCTTGTAGCGCTGCTACGATGCCGTCGTGGTGAACGGCTGCTGGAGTTCGTGGCTGAATCAGGGCACAGACTGTGTCGTATGTCTACTCCCCACACAGCGTTAGCAGGTTGGCCCTCTTCATTGCTGCATCAGTGATGTTGTTAGCCTCGAAGTAAAATTGCAGGCGTCCAAACCACGATGACCATGATGAGCCGTTAAATTCGGGTAGCCGATTTGGGAGCCCGTGCGTAACCATAGCTAGTAGCTTGTCAATATCGTTGCGTAGCGTTGGTCCAAATCCATTTCCTCATCACCACTGTTATGTCCGGCGTTGTCGTCGGCCCATAGACGTACGCGTTGGTCGCGGTAGTTTAAAAAGCTCAGACCGCCTCGAACGGTTAAAAACAAGTTAATTCCTATTCGGATGGAGGCGGCGGCCGAACTGCCGGGGGAAACGACGGTGGCTCGTTTGCGCCGAGCGGGGAAAGGGGAGGAGTCAACATCTGGAAGTAGTTTCAGCAACCGGTCCTTCGCGGGTTCGGAGCTCGCTCGTGGCACAGGGGTGCTTGGAACACAACAAATACTGGTGCTCAACTATGAGGTAATGGCAGCTTCAGTATGGTGCCAAGAATCCCACGGTTGCTTTTCTCCGCAGTCCTTGTTTTCTCAGGGGCAGAATGACTTGGTTGCC
Organism: Rhipicephalus annulatus; assembly: GCA_013436015.1. Lineage (NCBI taxonomy): Eukaryota > Metazoa > Arthropoda > Arachnida > Ixodida > Ixodidae > Rhipicephalus > Rhipicephalus annulatus. The sequence goes on from WOVY01004731.1 coordinate 15,336, forward strand.
CTATGGCAAACTATAGGCTTCGTATGTTGATAGTAGGTTTAATAACCATTTAGCAGTAGAATATACATGCGGAATGTTTTTCGTTCTGCAACTCAGTGAAAATTATAAATGCGCGTGATAATGCTTTTTACGGCGCAGGATATTGAACACTTGATGGAGATGAATTAGAAAAAAAAACTACACATAAAATTTATTGAGACAAGTTGCGCAGCTATCTGATGGAGAGAGAAAAAAACCATATGTGATAGTTGAATTTTTCATGGCACCGTTGTCACCTACATATTATGAGAACGAAAAAGAACGCCGGAAGGTAAAAGAGTTTTTAACGTAGAAAATGTAGTCTGTTGGCTTAACGATGCTATTATAGCTACTCTGCAAGGTACGTCGTCAAATACCATCAGTGAAGAACTACATACGCGAACAGCACTCAGAGCCTAATATCATTCCTCCTACATAATCCCAGTCTAGAAGACGCCACCTGCGCCCACTCCATTTCACAGAATGCTACATGCCTGCTTTATTTCAATTCACACGTGGCGATGGTGGTGCGAATTACCCTTGAGTTGCGCTAAAAGGCGGAATATTTTTTTACATGTGAACTTCTATTCATCCTCTAGTCTTTCCCACCACACACTATAAATCTCACCTAATTACCTCGTCCAAGATTGCGAAAATGTGACTTTAATTACCTGCGGGAGGTATGTTGCAACACCGTCAGTTCAGGGCATGCGTTGGCGTACCGCGACAGGCAATTAATTGAACACAGTTATGCGACATGGAAGATGTTCCGCCTGAGTTGTTCATAGTCGCATAAACGCGGGCTAACTTCAAGGATTCCTAACACGCGAAAGCTTTACTTCCAATGATTCCAAAGTATTATTTAAATGAGCACTTATTTCTGTTGCGCCCTTTGCATGGATGTCTTAGAATCTCCAGCACAGCAAACTTTCGCTGAATGTAAATGATGTTTCGTTTATAAAGCATTTCCGCTGTGGTCCACCAGCTTAACGATACTAGCCTTTCTCTAAAGTGATAATAAAGAGAGAGCCGATAGAATGAATGAGCACAACGCCAAAAAAGTTCGTCATCAGTGACGCAGTATAGTTTCGCGTTTATTACAAATAAACAATAGCGTCATTTAACACGAGCACGATATGTAAAACAACTCGTTTGACTATGGCAGTTTTTTTTTTGGGGGGGGGGGGCTTGTTGTTTCACTGTGCTCCAGCACCACTTTGAACTCAATTTGTTCGTAAGAGCACGGATCTTTGCTTAGTTTTTTATTGGGACGTATAATGCGTTGCGAATAAAGTTGCACGCTTTTCTCCCAGATACATAACAGACAAGTTATGCCTATTCGGCATACGCATTCACTGTACTAATTTATTGCGCATATCTCATTTCTGAATATTGTATGAAAATCAGCAAAAGCTTTTGATTTTAGTACGCCATACGCTAATGATCCCCTAGCTGCTAATGCGTCAATAACACTTTCGCGACGAATATGCAGTGACTGTACGACTTCGTTCTAAAAGAAACACAAGCAAGGCTGTTCTGCCAGAGTGGAAGAATACATTATTCTTTAGAAACTATTTGACGCAGTGTTCAGGGGGCGTAGTGGTCGACTCGTCGGGCTTCGTATCAGAGACTTCGAGTTCTATCTCTACCATAGGAAATGCGCGCCGCTGTTCAAAATGCGTGCCGCTGTTCTGTATTGTGAAACTTGTTGTGGCCTAGCAACGAATGTTGTATTTGTATTGCATTTGGGAATACGGATACTGGTATTGTTGAATACTTATTATGTCTCTGAGTTGTGTTGTTTATTTTATTATGTACACTTTAGTGATTTGCTTGCGTTGGTGCTACTTTTGACACTATCGCGATTATAGATTTTATTGTCGTTTGGCATAAAGATCGCATGCTATAAATTGCTTGTAATAGTACTGCAGAACACCCTGTGTTTTTGAGTGTTAGTTTCTTTTTTATGTAACAGTAAGTCTGCATCACTGCATACATTTTTTTGGACCCAGGACTAGTTATTGGCTACGGGTCAAAGCAGTCTGATGATCTTTTGTATTGTATGATTCAACAAATAAAGAAATAAAATAAATAAAAACACTTGTTCAGGTTTCTTAGATTGAGATACGCGCTGCAATGAAGCTATAGTGGTAAGCCGTTACTTAGACAACCTTCACTCATTCAACGCTATGTGTACTGTAGTATATACGACCTAACTTACTGAAGCCAACTACCGTGGATTATTGCAGGTAGATCATTTCCAAATGAGTTTTCTTTTGTGATTGCGTCTTAAATGCGATCTGTTCTAATAGTGCAGCTATTTAGGCGTGGATCAAGGTGAAGAAAATTCTATTCACATGTTTTTTTTTTCAAAGGCAGTATACGAACGTGTAACATCATTATAACTATGTTACAAGAGATTCTGGCAAAATGGACAAATGAATCTACAAGAATTCTCGATTTCTGCTCAATACATTTCAACACAGTCTCCAATACCAATTTTAATGTAAAATGTAAACTAAATAGTAGCTTTAGACTAATTTACAATGATAGTGTGCCTTTAGCGGTGAACCGAAGACACGTTCAGTGGGAAAAACACATAGGTAAAACCAACCAGCTGTCAAGCGGAGTGAAAGCGAGCAGCAACAACACTTGTCCTTCTCTTCTTTCACTGGTGTTCCTGCCTGTGCCATATATCAATACTACAAGTCACTATCCCCAGAAAAGGAGCCATCCTGGCGGCCTAAGGAACGGGTAAGACGGGTGGGTTGTAGTGGGGCTTCAATCGATTGAAATGAACAGTGTTGCGACCGTGACGGCGTCGGTCTGTCGGTGGTTGAACCAGCTTAACAATATATTTAATCAGCGAAGCCTGTAGTAGGACTCCGTAGGGGCCTTCGTACTTCCGCAGTAGCTTGGTGGAAAGACCAGAAACAGAGGATGGAACACGAAACCATACCAAGGCGCCAGGTGAATATGACGGCGAAGACAGGTTTTCGTCGTGACGGTCCTTCTGGAACACTTCATCTTGTGTGGTTAAGGTAAGTGCAAGTTGCCTGCATTCCTCCGCATAGGAGGCGACTTTGCATAGAGTTGACTCTGAAGCATCCGGACGGTACAAGAGAATGGTGTCCATGAATGAGGAAGGTTCGTGCTCGTAGAGGATGAAGAACAGAGAGAATCCTATCGTAGACTGAGTGGCCCTGTTGTAAGCGTGACAAAGTGGAGTAGGCGATCACAGTTGGTGTGGTCAGCGGACACGTACATGAATAACATGTCGCCCAGTGAGCGATTAAACCTTTCGGTCATTCCATTCGTTTGCGGATGGTATGCACTGTTTGTCCAATGCACAACGCTGCATTCGCGAAGAAGGGCCTGTACGGCTTCGGAGAAAAACGTGCGTCCGCGGTCACTGATTTGCTCACGAGGCGTGCCTTGGCGTTGAACAAGATCGTGAAGGATGAACAAGCCAACTCCACGTGATGTGGTCAGTGCCAGCGCAGCAGTTTCAGCATAGCGTGACAAGTGATCAATGGCGACAATCACGCAATGATTCCCGTGAGGCATGTAGGGAAGGGGACTATACAAGTCATATTTAGTGCGGTCGAAAAGTTGGGAGGGGAAATGCAATGGCTGCAGCTGTTCATTGGCTATGTGCGGTGGATGAAACGGTACATTCCGTGACGAAATTACCGCAGCCGGAGGCGTGCACATGTTTTTATCACACCGGCATGGCCACATTGAGAATCCGCACGAAAGGAGCCGCAAATATCGGCACGTAGGTGGCGAGGAAGCACAAGGAACCACTTGCGGCCGTCGGAAAGGTAGTTGCGACGGTAGAGGAGCCCATCACGGATGGTGAAGTGTTGAGCTGTGTGGCGCAGTGAACGATTGGAGGTAACTTGGAATGGCTGAGACAGTAACTCTATCATAAAGACTATCCAAGCGTCTTGGCGCTGCTCATAGGGCATGTCAGTGTACGAAAGTGCCGCAGCGTCGAGGCTGGAAACAGAAGCACTTCCATGTTCATGAGGAAGTGCAGAGCGGGAAAGAGCGTTGGAATCTGAGTTTCGGCGGCCTTACCTGTAGACGGCACGGATATCATAGTCTTGGAGGCGTAATGACCAACGGGCGAGACGCCCAGATGGGTCTTTTAGTGACGATAACAGCCAGATGGTGTGGTGATCAGTCATGACGTCATAGGGACGACTACAGACGTAGGATCGAAATTTTGTGATTGTCCAAACAATGAACAGACATTCCTTTTCTGTGACTAAACAATTCTCTTCAGCCCTAGTAAGAGTGTGACAGGCATAATAAATGACGTACTCGTCGAAGGCAGACTTGCGTTGAGCAAGAATAGCGCCAAGGCCGACTCCACTTGCGTCGGTGTGGATTTTGGTAGGGGCATCTAGATTGAAGTGACGGGGAATCGGTGGAAATATCAGCAAATGACATTGTTTCGGGAATGCGTCGTCGCAATTTGAAAACAACGCCGAAATGCCCTCGCTATCAGAAAGTAGCTGTGGTGAAGGAGCCATGACAGATGCGAAATTAAAGACAAATCAACGAAAGTATGAATGTAAGCTGATAAAGCCTCGGAGCTCCTTTAGTGTCGATGGCTTCGGACACTGAGCGACGACACGGAGTTGCCCAAGATCACGTAGAACACCGTCCTAGCTGACAACATCCCCTAAGATGGTGAGCTTCCGGGTGGCAAAATAGCGCTTTTTCAAACTTAGTTGAAGCCCAGTATGTGTGAGGCCATCCAGGACACTTTTGAGGTGCAGAAGATGGCTATCAAAGTATTTTGAAAAAAACGACCTCGTCCAGATAGCAAAACGTCTGCCATTTGAGGTCTCGAAGTATGTTGGCCATCAGATGCTCGAAGGTGGCAGGGGCGTTGCATGCAAAGGTCGACTGGCTTCACGTTAAACTTGTACAAGCCGTCCTAAGTTACAAACGCAATCTTGGCACGGCCAGCTTCATCCATGGGTACCTGGCAGTATCCCGATTGAAGATCCAGCGAAAAAAAAGACATCTGCTCCTTGAAACACTCGAGAACGTCATCAATTCTGAAGAGCAGATAAACATCTTTGTGCGTTACCTTGATAAGGCGCCTGTAATCAACACAGAAGCTGATGCTCCCGTCCTTCTTTTGACCAGTACGATAGGAGAAGCCCATGGACTGTTGGATGGCTGTATGACGCCACGATTCAGCATAAAAGACACTTGATCTTAAATAACTTGCGTTGGGTATGAGAGACCTAGTATGGACGCTGACGCAATAGTCCGTGGGTGCCAGTGTCAATACGATTAGCAATTGGAGATGTTCGGCCCAGAATGGTTTGTTTGAAGTCGAAAGACGTCTGGAAGCGGTTGAGAAGTGTTAAGAGTTGGCTTAGTTGAACAACAGGAAGTTCTGAATCAATTGATGGAAAAAAGGCGTCTAGAGAAGAGATGGGGGGCGTGAGAGCGTGAGTAATACTGCCGATCTGAAAGCTTGTTGCGTGATCGGGATGTTGACTGGTGCAAACACAACAAATGTCTTCGAGGCGGCCGATGCATTCGCCACGGAATAATGTGACTGGTTCTCAAAGGAGATTCATGGCATAAATGATGGCGCAAGTGTTTTCGACCATCACAAGAGCAAAAGGTAGAAGTCTTTTGACGGCGTGAACCTGACAATCGAAAATGTGGGGTGGTCGCACGAGATTGGCACAATAACAGAAGACAGATGTGAGATATCCGTTCGCGCAGCGATGACCACACGATAAATAGAAGGCTTATTAGAAACGTCATCAGAGAGCAATAATAATTCTAGTTCCGCCCGGGCACAATCAACAACGGCATGTGTGAAAAAAACGTCCCAGCCTAATATTGCGTCATGTGAGCAGTGAGTGCTGAAACACAATAAATTCAACCACGTACAGAATGTACTGGATCAGAAGCTGAGCCGTGCACGTCATAGAAGAGTTTACGTGATGCGATGTTGCCGTACGAAGAGAGAGACCAGAAAGCGGAATCGTGACTTTGCTTAACTTGCGGCACATTGCTTCACTCAATACATACACGGCAGCTCTGGTATGTAATAATGCTTGAACGTCAACCGCTTCAATAAACACAGTTATTTCATTAGTGGGCAGAGAACGAGACCTTGTAGAGTTCGATGGTGGCGTATAGTTCTTGCCTCTGGAACTGAGATGGTTATTTTTCTGTTTGGGCGGGTGGTACACGCTGTGGCAGCTCGGTGAAGAAGTGTCCGAAGCAGCATGGAGCGGCAGCCTGTGTGGTAGATCTGGTTGGGCGTAGCCGTAGGTTTCATCAATGGTAACTGGATGAGGGAAGCACCGGCGAGAGAACCACTCAACATGGCCATGCAGACGACAGTAGTAACAGATGAGTCTGTTATCCGATGTGCTCCTAGGGTTGTTCAGAACCATTGAAGGACGGCGGTAAATGGGAACATACAAGCCTGCCGGTACGCGTGTTGCGCAGTAGGTGTTCCTTTCGTGGCCAGAGTCCGACGACAATCGACGGCGCATGTTCCTGCCTTCGAGCCACGTCAGCGTAAGCCAGGGGAGCGGACGCAGGTGCTGGCTGGTACGTGGGTGGAAGTGCCTCGCCCACTTGCTCTTTGATGGTTTGGCGCAGCGACGAGGTCAGCGCATGAGTATTGCTGGATAGGAAGGGTGCAGCGGACTACTGCCGTGTCTTAATGCCGGATGAATTGCTGAATTTGCGGCGTCAGTACTGTTTGTTCCGGAGAATTTGCATTAACGGTCAATGCTGACGTGCTGATCGCGTCGAAAGTAGAGCGTCACGCTGAAATGCGCTGTTATCGCAACTCATCGTAACTTTGGTAGTGCTGCATTACTTCTGCAGCTGTTTGCGCGTTTTTCGACACCAAGATGTGGAAGGCATCGTCCTCGATGCCCTTGATAATATATTTTACCTTGTCGGTTTCCGACTTGCCAGGATTGAAGCGACGGCAGAGACCCACGACTTCCTCGATGTAGGACGTGCAACCCTCCCAATACAGTTAGGCGCGATCCTGCAAGCGCTGTTCTGCTCGGAGCTTGCGCACTATCGGTCGGCCAAACACGTTCGCGAAGGTGATCTTGAAAGTGGCCCAGTCGGTAAGCTCCGCTTCGTCGTTGTTGAAGCAGAGCTACGCTACTGTTTTGAGGTAAAAGAGGAGGCGGCCAAGTTTGTCGTTTTCGTACCACCTATTCTTGACGCTTACTCGCCCGAACAAAGAGAGCCAGTCCTCGACGTCCTGCTCATCGGTGCAACTGAAGATGACTGGATCTCGCTCTCTTTGGACGCCGGAACAGCGGGCAGGTGGGGATGTAGGGGTGGTCTACGTGCGACGTCTGTGGACATCGTTGATGGCGAAGGTAGAGTTTGGTTGCGGAGTTCCAGGATAGAAAATGGATCCAGCACTCTCCACAACTTCATAGTGCGCCTTTAGCGGTGAGCCGAAGACACATTTACTGAAAAAAAACGCAGAGGTAAAACTGACCAGCTGTCAAGGGCAGCGAGCGCGATCAGCAGCACTCGTCCTTCTCGTCTTTCGCTGGAGTTCCTGCCTGTGTCATACACCATTGCTATAGCAAGAACACATTTTTCGCAACACTGCCGTGTCCTTAACAACTAGTGAACAGTGTTTTTATATGTTATTGCCCATCTACTTCTCAATTTAATGTGAAAGCGAATGCAAATTATGGATACTTAGAACAAGAAAAGGAAGATAGGCATCCACCCGTTTATGTCACGAAGTCACATAGAACTTTGTGTCGATTTTTTTGAAAAAAAAACAAATCACAGCATATTCAGGGCATGTAGGATGATAAGTGGACACAGTGTCTGCTACGCCAGGACCCACAGGTTTTTGGGGGTCACGATCGATCGAAATCTCTGCTGGAGTCCCCATGTGGCCACTCTAAAGAAGCGCCTAACGGCCATCGCACAACTTTTCAAGTTCCTCGGAGGCAAAACGTGGGGCACATCAGTGCACGCGATGTTGCATTTGTACAAAACGCTGTTTCTGGGGTACCTGCGGTATAGCTTGCCGGTTCTGACGAACGCTTGCAAAAGCAGTATACGCACAATAGAAAACGCCCAGGGCCAGGCACTCAGAGTTTGTCTTGGATTACCACGCTGTACATCAACAGCGGAAACCATCACAATCGCCAAAGATCATCCGGCCACAGTGCACATTACTTTGGAGGTGCTTAGAGCTCATATTAGACACCTTGCTCGCGCCCCTGCCCACCACCTAGCTTCGCTTCCAGAAGATCGACCGAGTGCCTCCTTCTGTAAGAGAGTATTGACTTTCCGTGAGTGCCTTCCAACAGTCTACACGCCTCCGGAACGGATACTAACACCTCCTTGGTGCTTAGACCGACCAAAACTACGCTTGACAGTGCCGGGGATTCGCAAGAAGGCGGAGCTCTCGGCGCCAGCTTTAAAGCAGATGATTCTACTCATGCTACACGAAGAATACAAAGATCATGTCAAACTTTACACGGATGGCTCGACAACTGTTGGAGGATCTGCAGGAGCTGTGATCTTCCCAGCAAGAGCCGAAACCATCCAGTTCAGAACGTCACACAAGACGACATCGACAGCCGTGGAGCTCGCGGCACTCCGCAGCGCACTCCGCAGGATTGATCGAGAGACACCACAAAAATGGAGCATTTTTACTGATTCGAAACCAGCTCTCCAATGTCTACACAATGCTCTACGTCGTGGGCCTCAAGACCAATTGGCGCTCGAAATACGACAACTGTACCATCACCTAATAGACGAAGGACATGACATATCTTTTCAGTGGTTACCAGGCCATTGCGGCATCATCGGTAACGAGCATGCCGACGATGCAGCTAAGAATGCTCACGAAAATGGAGTGATGGAACCTATTCCACTATCAAGAAGCGACGCAGCAGCAAAGATTAATACGCTTGCGCAGGATATCGCAAGGTCTATGCGGAATACGCCCGGTTTTCTCCACACCCGTCTTCACCGCCTGGACCCATGCCTACGACTTACTATTCCATCTGGCCTACCCCGATCCGAGACGACCCTTCTCTGCCGCATGTGGCTTGGGGTGTCTTTCACGAACGCCTTTGCCTGCCGCATCGGAATGAGAGACAGCGCTGCATGCGACCATTGCGACAATGACGAAACAATTGAACATATTTTATGTCAGTGCCCCCAGTACAGCTCTCAGCGACAGTCCCTCTCAGCAGTGTTTGCTCGCCTCGACGACCAGCCACTTTCTGAGCAGTCAATCTTGGAATGTCGGAAAGATCGAGCTTCACGCCAGAAAGCAACGAAGGCGCTGATGAAGTTTCTGCGAGCGACCCGCCTCGTTGAACGATTGTGACACTACTGTGTGCGTGTGTGTGTGTGTGTGTTTGTGCTTCTCTTCCTCCCTTTCCCATTTCTTTTTCTTACTTTTCTGTCTCCCCTTACCCCTTCCCCAGTGCAGGGTAGCAAACCGGATATGTTTTCTGGTTAACCTCCCTGCCTTTCCGCATTAAATTTTCTCTCTCTCTCTATGATTCGTTGGTTTCAGGGTTCATTAACAGATAAATGACAGTGCTTTCATAGCACACCTTTGGCAACCCATCTTCTAGAGTAATACCAGATGATTCATATGATTTCAAACATTTTCAATAATATTTGCTGGTGCAAGCAGGCTGTCACCAGTACGTGATTGTTTTTTAACTTACATCAAGAGTTAATTGGCGTGGTTAATGCGTGCTATCGTCAATTGCGAAATAACGAAATACAAATACTTTCACTACTGTCAATTGAAATCTCCACACGAACAATAGCTGCGAAAGAAATTCTGATTGATTTCCCCTGGCTTGTGATTAAGTAATATTGCGAATCACCATCGAGACTCTCCCGTCTATTTGGGCTGTCATAATTTCCACGCCAGTCTTCGATCACGGCCTCTGTCCGAAAAAAAAAATACATGGCCTAGAATAGCCCAGCACTAAGCCTCGACTGTACGCCTTCACATTTTGTGAAGAAGACCGGACAGCCGTGTTTGTTCTCCCAGCGTCTGTGAGGTATTCGGACCACATAGGTGAAGTATGACGACGTCACTGACTTATCCCCCGAAAAATTCCGCTAGGTGCACGTGCATTTCGACAAATCCATCTTTTCTCCAATAAAGGCCTATATATATATATATATATATATATATATATATATATATATATATAGGCAGGCATGGTGGTTGAGTGGCCGTAGCGTTGCATATAGTCTAGTAGATCCTCCGTGAGCGGTCACAAACGTGGTTTATTTCGACGTTTCGGCCTAGAGTCTGGCCTTCATCAGGAATAAAGATACAGTTTGTCTGTGCTCAGCTTTATACAATCTCAAATCAGAGGGCAAGGAAAGAGGGAAAAAAGGAAAGAAAAAAAAGAAAAGAAAAGGAAATAAAAGGAAAGAAAAAAAAGAAAAATATTACACGGTGGACGCCCCTCGGGTGCCCCCCTTCCACTTTTCCCTCCACTTCCCCCCATCTCTCTCCCCCCTCTCCCCTTCACCTTTCTGATGTCAGGGGTCTGTGTATGTTTCCGTTCACTAGCGCATTCCTCCCGATCAGACGGCCCCTCCTGGCACTGGCGGTTCGGTGTGGGGCAAAAAAGAGCTTTTCAGAGTCATACCTTATCCACCGATTTAACACCCTCGATAGAGGAATAAATGAGAATCCTGTACACTTGCAGCAATTAAAGCATTAGAAAACAATAACGGCAACAATGAAAATAGTAACTGAGTTCACGGCACTGCAGCTGCGAAGGGCACTGGACAACCTAAAACAATTCCAAGTGTAACTACTCTTCCTAAGTGCAGCTGTCGTCTGTTTTCTGTTTTATTTAACTACCCAATCAATTGTGCCATGCACGACATGCCCAACAGCAACCATGTGCACAGCCGGGAGGCCCCCACGACACGCGTAATTTAGAAGCGGGCCAGGAATTCGCATTGCACGCGCTTGCACAGCCTACCGCAATACGGGGCACCCCTATTTTTACGACGAAATGTTGACAGGGCGCGGAGTAGTTAAAGGTTTAGAACTTCCTAAAATGCCCGCTGACCAGCCTCTGCCACAATACGCGGCCCCCGTCCTTCCAGGACGAATTGTTTACGGGACCCCGAGTAGTTAAAGGCTTAGGACTTCCTGAAAAGCTCTTTTTTGCCCCACACCGAACCGCCAGTGCCAGGAGGGGCCGTCTGATCCGGAGGAATGCGCTAGTGAACGGAAACATACACAGACCCCTGACATCAGAAAGGTGAAGGGGATAGGGGGGAGAGAGATGGGGGGAAGTGGAGGGAAAAGTGGAAGGGGGGCACCCGAGGGGCGTCCACCGTGTAATATTTTTCTTTTTTTTCTTTCATTTTCTTTCCTTTTCTTTTCTTTTTTTTTCTTTCCTTTTTTCCCTCTTTCCTTGCCCTCTGATTTGAGATTGTATAAAGCTGAGCACAGACAAACTGTATCTTTATTCCTGATGAAGGTCAGACTCTAGGCCGAAACGTCGAAATAAACCACGTTGTGACCGCTCACGGAGGATCTACTAGATCTATATATATATATATATATATATATATATATATATATATATATATATATATATATATATATATATATATTCTGAGCTTTCTGAGTATTTCAGCACGCACACATTCCTATTCTTCTATTCTTCACAAGTTCCGAAAGCAATTGTTTTTTCGTTTAAAACTAATTTATTGCGCTCGTGCACATGGTGTCGTAATCGCATTGCTTGTGTTTTATCTGCGAGCGTGGTCGTCATGGACTGCGCAACGTCTGCAATAATTGAAAGCAACCTATTTTACAATTTTGTTTGCGTTGGGCATCTAAAAATCTATGCGATAATGTATTGTGTTCGGCATCTAAAAATGGTTATCCAAAAATAGGTGTCCTGTGATGGCTGCGCCTTGACATTGTTGCTTACCACTCAGCCATTGTTCGAACATTTACTGATAATCCCGAAATTTTGCTTTCTTAGCATAGAGCTCAACCTCACTCGATGTACGTCGGGGGGGGAAGGGCTCACTTTGATGACAAGGCTGTTCATAACAGGCATCGATGTGTAACGCAGGGATGCGCTGTCTGCTGCCAAGAGTCAGCGGCGAATTTAGGGTATTATTTAGGTTGCCGATGGTGTGATTGCAATGGTTGGACATACGGACGAATTATGCATGCGCGTAATTAAATAGGTATGTGCATTTTGAACTTACGTCAGCATAAGGCACCTGGCTGTAGTCCTGGTTATCATTGAAGGTACACAGGAAGAAATGCTCAAAAGCATATCATTTGGCACAGGCCCCACTGATGACATACAGCAATAAAATGTGACATCAGTAAGCTAAAATTATGCGATTGTATAACGAGGGCTATTAGAGGATGTAATTCTAAAGATGAGCGAAATAGCCAAAAATCGATTGAAATTGACCTGAAATTCTAGAAACCGTACAGAATTATACCCAAGCGCTAATATTTTAGCAAAAATGAACTTTTCTTCAATAAATCAGTATATATTGCATACAGCGAAGTTAAATACACTTGTGCTGTTTAAGTCGGCTATGTACTGTTTCTTGTTGCAAACTGAACCATTAAAAATTGCCGTGCAAACATTCCACTAACATCATGCACTTGCTATCATGAAACTTTAGTTAATTTGGCTAATCACAGCTTATGACATAGAGAAAAATAATCAGAAGAAGGCAAGTGATTGAAGCAATAATGTACACGGGGTGCGGTATTGAATATGCGATTGCTTATTCTGGTTGTCGCAAAATATTTCCGCGGCACTTAAGTTTATCGGTTATGCAACGAGCTTTCCTTGCGCTTAACGGTTATCGTTCTACAATTCCTAAATGTTTCAATCAAGTAAACTTCGACAATTATATACTTCAGCTCAGCCCTCAAAAACCAGAAATAAAAAAAGGTATACGACATTGACAAAATGGAGTTGCCGGTTGTTATGCGCACAACGCGCACACTGGTAGAGGCAGGGCTGAGAGTTGAGGAGATAGGGAGGCGCCATATTCCGAAGTCCAGTACAATCAATATTCAGCCTGAAGGTAGAGATATCTGAGGTTCCCGTGGAGTGGAGGCTGCATAATGTGAAGTAAATATCAGTAAATAAGCAGTGCACGCTGAGTGTGGTATTCAGTTTTTGCAGGAGAGCCTGAATTGGTTTACATGGTTATGTCATCCACCTAAAAAGCGTAGTGTGTTCCCTCTAACTGGCTGAGGAGCGCTAGAAGCTAGAACATGGCTCGATGGAATACAAGTGGCGAGAAGAGTGCTCCGAGTGGTGTACTGTGGGTGCCGAATGTATACGAACCATATTCGAGCGTAGTCGATTGGGCCGACCTGCGTTGCTCTAAAACCCTGAAATCTAGAAGGGGTTACGTTACCAGTGAAAAGACGCAGACACAGCGCGGGAGGCGATTTTGGTATGGCTGGCATCTCACATATTATCAATTTCACCACGTTCAGCATCCAGCGTCTTTCACCGAACACTGTATGATTCTGCCGTTATAATCTTGGTGAACACATTGTGCATGGCGTAATTGTTTAAAGCAATGAGTTGAGAAGCGAGGGGTCACAAGCTGAAATCCTAAGTCGCACTCATCGATAAGCTTTTTTTCTGAGCCATTTTTGTTTGTGGATTTTATTTATGCATACATATACATATACTGGACAGTAGAGCGACATCGAAAATCCGCCGGGATTGTTCATAGAATAAATATACTAGTAAGCAAAGAAATATAAACAAATGTGCACCCCGAAGGCCAGTGTTTCACATGCCATTACGGTGGTGGCAGGACGCATTTAGACAAAAGAAGGAGAAAGAAAGCTAAAGAGATGGAGGACAAAGAAACATTCAATCACGTAAAGCCGCCGTAATCATGGACACGCCTCATGGTCCAATGATGCAGCAGTCATCCTTTCTGAGAAAATGCGGGCATACTAATAGCATCTCACGTGCACTTTTTTGATCTAAGCTTTGTTGGCTCAAATTTGTGTACAATCTAATATCCTTCGTTCTTACTACACCATATTGTGTCATGCTGGTCCAGAACTGTTCTGCTTCCAATTTTTTTTACTTTTTGGTGCTTCCTGTGTGCACCTGCGTTCTTTTCCGAGGATAGAGCGTGTGTTACAGCTCTATCGCTTTGAGCACTTCCAGCTAGCGTACATAAGAGCAGCAAGGGCTAATGGCAACGACAAAAATGCTGTATATATAACTATCACCTAAAAGAGAGCTGGGGTGAACTTCTCAAGCATTTGGCGTAAGGGGTATTTCTTTCTCGAGCTGCTGGACCAAGATGTGTGCAGGCGTCTATCGTTTCACATCAAAGGTACTCTGATCGAAGTGCTATATTGGCATCAGTGGTGAATTCTGTAACTGCATGACAAGAAAGCTGGGCACTCCGTTCTTCTCACCGTGTGCAATAAAAAGTGGGCCTATCTTCTTCTCTTTTTATGTTTTCTGTCTGTTAACAGCAGCGAGAGTTTGGGCCTCTCAGAATAGCAGGAATGCGAGCAGAAGTATTCTGCTTTAAAGTAGCTGCAATTTGGAAGTTTTTTTTTTTAAACTTGTTTCGTAATACAGAACGAACCATATTCATTCTGATGTTTTTCTCACTCGCTAAGAGTGAATACGGAGTTATTAGGCAGTCCATATAGTGATCTGTCTGCCGCGGTAGAACAGCGCCTAAAATGCCCGGTTGCTCACCCAAAAGTCTCGGGTGCGATCCCGGCCGTGGCGGTCACATTTCCATGAAGGGCGAAACGGTGGAGGCACTCCTGTATTGTGCAATGCCAGTGCACAATAAGGTACACCAGATAGCCTCCATTTCTGGAGCCCTTCACTACAGCGTTTTTCATATTCATTTCGTGGTTTCAGGACGGTAAAACAACATATAATATTATTATTATTAATATTATTATTACCTGTAATTACCAAACTTTTCTTAATTAATCGTTTCACAGCAGATATACGATTCAAAATGACCCGGAAATTTTATACATCACAAAGATTTATATAGTACGTGTTCATAATCTTAGTGAGAACAGTAATAAACGGGGCACACAATAAACTGCGTATGTTAAGACATGTCACCGAGGCAAACTTCTTGAAAAAAATTTCGTGTGAGATTGAAAGTTCTCCAGAAATAAAAACAATAGTATGAATACAATGGCCAATTTCGGGTGAAAATCACAACCATGAAAACGAAGAAAAACACATATACAGGACGGACGCTAATTCGCAACTGCATTTTTCTTGAGGAAACAGGCTAATATAAATTTACTGCTCCTCATCTCATCTAAGTAATCACGCTGTAGGACACATGAATTCTATATACCGTGCTTTCGACTTAGTCACGGCTCCCGAGATTAGATCCATCAATAGGGCACTGTGTAAACGCGTCATTCCTTATCTCCGATGCCGACACTACACTGCGTGACGGTATGTGGCGCAGCAACGCAGTTTTTTCACACTTCGCCACGTGCTGCAAATCGCGAAACAGTATGAGGCCCACAGTACATGCATACAGCTTCTATTGGCTATACAAAATATAATAGGAAGGCCATGCCTTTCCACTGTACATATTCCATGTTTTCCATGTTCTTGCACTTTTCCTGGATTGTAAAAGTACTTAGGCACTAAGAAAATAATCAAAATATAAAAGAAAAATATGATAGCAGCTCGAAATCATTCCTAATCATTTCACACCTTAACAAGTCCCATAAAGGGAGCTAGCCTTATTCACGCAGTGCTCATACACCAAGACCGAACCTCAAAGCACTGTCACAAAATCAGACAACAATGCTAATATGCCTTCACGCGTCTAACATCACTAGCACCGACTAAAGTAAAGAACAGAAACAGCCGCGTATAGATTAGGAAGAGCACAAGCTTAATGGAGGTGCTATAAAGTCAGCGCAGGGAATATGCGCGTTACGATACAGTAAAGTACACCCGTGCAAACGTCACACAGAACTACGCCGATATTACGTTGCTGAAAGTAGCCTAACATATCTCATTTCAGGGGCACGGAACCATGAAGTCATTGCTTCCGCTGGTCCCGTAGCTCGGAAGTAATTCGCGTTCCCGTTTCATCTGTGTTCTATTTAGACAATCTTGCTCATTTCCTTCGGCCTCGTCGAGACTGAATGTTTGTAGTTATTGTCGCTGTCTTCTTTGGATTTAGTCGTGGCATGTCGCTTTCTTTTTTCATATTGTTCATAAGTGAGCAGAACAAACTTCTCCAACGTGGATGGACTTAGCAGCAGCAGAAACTAAAACAAATGTAACAAGAGATGTCGCTACCAGCTCGAGGGAGGAACGGTAGAGGACAAATGAAGGCTGGAAATGTAGAGGAACTCTCTGGTGAGGCTTGGCCGTGGCCCTTGGAAAAATCTATGAACTAACGCTTGCTTCACTAGCCTTTGTAAGTTGAATTTGCATGTAAGCCCAGGCCGTGCCGAGAGGTCGGGCTCAGTTGGTGTTCACGAAGCATGCAGGCTGCTTACGAGCTCTACAAGAACTACCCAGATGTCGCGCTGTAATGCGAAACACACCAATAATTGATAGAATAAAATGGCCTACCAGGAAGCTCTATAAGAAAGAATTGTCAGCATAGTTGCTACAGTGTCTCTCACAAAACTAACGCAGATAATGTTCACCCAGCCAGTTTTTTGTATGTTGTCTAAAGAGACTCTGCGACGTAGAAGAACATACAGTTACTTATTGCTTACTGCCATTGCTTATTGCAGTTCATTTATATCAAGGTATTTTTTCACTAGGAACTGTACTCGCACTCCCGTAAAAGTTTCAATACCAGGCGGTGTCCTCAGGCCCCTTTATCGGCAGTCTCAGATTACAAATCTAGTTTAGAAAAAAGTATAACGGCATCTCTACGGATTGAGTGTTGATGAATAGACAAAGCAGTGGGATCGTTCGGTATTAACGCAAATCGCCGGTGGCAGAGACCACTCATGGATGGAAATGAGCGCCAAGTGCTGCACAGTTATATAGAACGCTTATTGGTTATATCTGATTGTTCTGCAGAGTTTTGAGTTTTGTATGGCCTTCATTATTACTGCTCTGTGGTATCAAATGAACCTTGAAGTTGGCAAAGGCGAGGTCTGGGCACGTTCCCCTGGTGATTGTTGGTTAATTTTATTCATACAAGATCTATCGTAGAGCATATCGAGACACCTACTGCGCAATACATTCGCTGTCTGTCATCTTTATCTTCACTACCTTTATCGTCATGAGTATCATTATCATCCTTATTACCTGAAGTAGGAACCTTACATGTGCTCAGTCATGATGGCGGAACTGCACAGAACTCCCCCTGTAAAGAAGATCGTTTTACGGTAAAGCGCAGAACCATATGGTGAGTACTACAAAAACTAGCGATTGCTACGGTGCGATTGAGAACAGGCCTCATTCGTGAACTGCTTCGCAGGAAAAAAATTATTGGGCTGTGGCTTATGATTGCTATTATTAAGCGCATTCCATGCAAAGGAAGAAAATTAAAAGCTTTCTTTCAGTCCTGCAGGATGCGCTTAGCACGTAGCGGGCGTGTTCCGCGTAGGGGTCGACAGGGAGTACCTGGCGGCCGCTTCGTGGGCCTGCTGGACGGCTCATTGCTGCTCGCGATAAGTGAACTCCTGAGGGCCTCTCCCACTTGTTTAAGGTAGAGCAGGGAGGAATTTTTATACACTCACAGAGCATGTGTGCAAGTTTCGCCATGTGTTTACATGATGGGCAAGTGTCGAAGGGGTATGCCATCACGATAATAAACGTGAAGCACTCATTTTGTTTCTGCCTGAATCAATGAATAGTACAAGAGGTGTTGGGAAAAGACAGCAGGAGTCTTTGGGTCTGCTATAAAATAGCATCGCATGGATTTCTTTTCACTCGTCAAGGTGTTCAGCCAAAAGATGCTTCCATTTCTACGCTGCTCACAAAAATCGGAGACGGAAGGCCACTGCTTCCCGAAAAGGTACAATACTAGAATGTAGTGAGCAGATTTATCACTTTGGAGTAAGTGTCACCTCTTGCACGCTGGGCAATATAACTTCTACACTAATAGAGAGTAGAATACATTCAAAACGTTCGTTTTTCAATAATACCCATGAAGACAAGGTAATTCGGCTATATGCTCGAGACACCTACCTGGGCCGCAGAAATCAAGATGCTCTGTAGAAGTGGAGATACAAGGTAGTGCGGATCTCTCATATGACTAACCTTCCCAGAGGGACTATACTCGTACTCGACAAGCCGTTTATGATTACCGCAAACTTCAATGTCATAGGCGGATATGTTATCGGGGCAGAGGCACTCTTAAACTGTGCGAGTGAAGAGTAGACGAGAAGTTTCAAAAACGAAAGTGGTTACAGTTGGACGTGCCTGCAGCAGGAAAGCTCGCCCGCGTTCGAGACAAATGGTAAATTACACGATGCAGTACAGCCAGGATGTGGACTCTACGTGGATTCCCATTGAACTTTGAGCAGCTACGTCAACCTTAGATCACAAGCGTGCAAACAAGGCAGTTTCCGCTCGTTCAAGCAACTGCAATACCATACAGAAATCGCAAGGAGGAATCTAATATGCATCGTCTACAAGTGTAGTAGAATTCTACCGAAAAAGTTAGTTTACGTTGCTTGGAGCTGTTGAAGTAATTTAAATAACCTCTATCTTACCAACACTACAGTGCGTCACCGCTATTTTCACAGAGGCACCACGCTGACAAGAGCATGCTGAACGAGCTTGAAAGTCCTGGAGCAACGCAGGATGCCGACACTGATGCAGAGGCACCTTCGAGCCCTTCAACAAGACACAGCAACGCCCGCAACAGATCTAAACCTAGTATTGATAAGAGCTCGCTCTCTCTACCCTCACGCAGAAGACATCGAGCGATATCGCACCTGACAAAAGTGGATGTCCTGTGCTTTACCGAAACGTGCACTGGAAGAAAATTGTTTATCAATGGTTAAACTCTAGTCATCTGCACATGAGAAGCACAGCGTCCAGCAAGTGGTGTTGGCATTTACGTTAAAGTACCAGAAATCGCGGTCATCTCAAGCTACCAATAATCAATAAGAGTCGCATTGGTCAACATGCCTGCGATAAACCATCAAAGACAAGCGTTGTGAAGACATTGTATCTAGCCCCCAATCTCCCCCTCCCCCGAGGAAGCATAGCAAAATAAATCAACATATCAATGTGAGACTGTGATAGGAATGCAAGATGACCCTTTCTACTGGCTGGTGAGTTTATTATAGAATATCAGGAATGATGACTCTCTTGCGGCATATAAGATCACGATATGTACTGAGATGCATTTTATGTGGCTATAAACAACAAACTATAACCAGAGGGACGTTTAAAGACCTTGTCTCTGGTGAACTGCCCAAGACATGCCATCAAAGAACTCTTGGCTCTAATTTTGACAGAT
>WOVY01004732.1:0-256351 GCA_013436015.1 Rhipicephalus annulatus
CTCTCTCTCTTAGAGTGTAAAAAGTCCACAGAACGCTCAGCCAGATTGCGTAAGCTGTCATATGTCGTAAGCTGTCCTACAAGTTGTTCCTATTTTTTTTAGTAGATTTATATAATGCAATTTTCTTTTTCTGCTCGAGAGTTGTGCGTGCAATTTTTTTTGTTAAAAGTGTACTTAAGTTTTCTTCTCTTTTTGTAGTGCTATATATGACTGAGTAATATTGATCTGAGGCGTAGTATTTGATTTCCATGTACCTTTTATATTTGTCAATGTCGTTTTCTGGTAGCGCTGCTGCTTTATCGGTGACACGGCTCAGTCAAGCAATGTTTGCCTTTTGCCGTGTCTCCTTGGACAATTAGTAATTGTTCTTACTGCACTAATATATAATATAATATATATATATATATATATATATATATATATATATATATATATATATATATATATATATATATATATATATATATATATATATATACAGTAGAAAGAGAGGTCGACAAACGTGCGAAAAAACACTAGTTTTACTAACGTTTCGGCAGGTGGGCCTGCCTTCGTCGGAGTGAATGGTTACACATGGCACACAGGGCACATATATAAGCCGCTTCTTTGCGTATCACACGGCTAAGTCATTATCAGTAGTATAGGAAACAAGATTATATATCACCAAAGGTATGTGGCTATAGTGCATATACAGCTGAAAACGCGTATCATTATACAATAGTGAATTGGCACGTATTAGATACCCTACAACTTGTGTGGAATGAAAGAGGTCAGCAAAATAACAGACTGCGCACGCATAACTCACTTGGCCATACGTTCTGCGGGATAATCACAGCTAAAAACATTCAGTAAGCCTTTAAAAAAGAAAAAGAAGTTTAGAGAGATAAACAAAATCACAAAGCAGGCAGAGCAAAATGAATGCGAGTAAATGGTGAAGCGACAAAGGCCACCTACATTATGTAGGTAATATTTGACAATAGGCCAACATCGTGCGAAGAATATACACTTGTCGGTAAAACAAAAAAGCGATTTACTAAGCCAATATGCAAGTAAGCGTACCCGGGCTCTCGTTCATGCCGGCAGATAGTGTTTTGAATTTATGAATTAAAAATGACTCTTTTACTTCGCGTTCACGGTGTGATTTAAAACCCGATTCCAGTATTGTAGCTATCATGTTACTGAATGAATGACCTGCCTCGGTGACATGCCTTGAAATCGGTAAGTTAGGAAGGGCATGCACATGAGCACATGAGCACATGATGACGCAGTAAGGCGTGCCGACGCACAAGACCGTACAGCACTCTGCATCCCCAATAAAAATCCTAATAGTCATTCACAGGTTAACCTGGTTTTAACCCATTACGCATCGGCACCTAACGTCGCATCTATTTTCCGTAAACACCACAACATACTTATGCAGAGCGAACGCCTTGCAAAAGCGTTTCCAGAACCACTACGTGTTGTGTACAGACGAGGCAAAAATTTGCGAGATTTATTAACTTCTCTAAAACCAGACAGAACAATAACGACCAGACGCTTGGTTGCCGTCCTTGTAAAAAACCCCGCTGTAAAGTGTGTGCACACATGACGACAACAACACAATGGCAGCCAGTACTGCGACGAACTTCAAGTTCAAAATTAAGGGCAGTTTTACTTGTGATACTGCAAATGTCGTACATTTGCTAGAATGCTCAATCTGTCATGTACAATACATAGGTCATACTGAAACTGCTTTTCGATACCGTTTCAATAATCATAAAGCTCATGTGCATGCCCTTCCTAACTTACCAATTTCAAGGCATGTCACCGAGGCAGGTCATTCATTCAGTAACATGATAGCTACAATACTGGAATCGGGTTTTAAATCACACCATGAACGCGAAGTAAAAGAGTCATTTTTAATTCATAAATTCAAAACACTATCTGCCGGCATGAACGAGAGCCCGGGTACGCTTACTTGCATATTGCCTTAGTAAATCGCTTTTTTGTTTTACTGACAAGTGTATATTCTTCGCACGATGTTGGCCTATTGTCAAATATTACCTACACAATGTAGGTGGCCTTTGTCGCTTCACCATTTACTCGCATTCATTTTGCTCTGCCTGCTTTGTGATTTTGTTTATCTTTCTAAACTTCTTTTTCTTTTTTAAAGGCTTGCTGAATGTTTTTAGCTGTGATTATCCCGCAGAACGTATGACCAAGTGAGCTACTGCGTGCGCAGTCTGTTATTTTGCTGACCCCTTTCATTCCACACAAATTGTAGGGTATCTAATACGTGCCAATTCACTATTGTATAATGATACGCGTTTTCAGCTGTATATGCACTATAGCCACATACCTTTGGTGATATATAATCTTGTTTCCTATACTACTGATAATGACTTAGCCGTGTGATACGCAAAGAAGCGACTTATATATGTGCCCTGTGTGCCATGTGTAACCATTCACTCCGACGAAGGCAGGCCCACCTGCCGAAACGTTAGTAAAGCTAGTGTTTTTTCGCACGTTTGTCGACCTCTTTTTCTACTGTATATATATATATATATATATATATATATATATATATATATATATATATATATATATATAAGCGCAAGTACAACCCCATGATTACGCCACTGATTAGAAACTTAGCTCCACAAGAACTGCAGTTAGCTGTACAAGTTACACAATAGGAATTACCAGAAGTAACAATTATTTGTCTGCGTCACCATCAATTAAGGCGGTTCTGCGAGTGGAGGGGGAGCATCATCTACTGAAGTTCACTGAAACTTGAATTTTGTCAATGAGCATGTACCTGTGCCCAACAGCAAAATTTCTGTGACTAGATGACAAAATTTTAGAGGGCAGTGTGTCTTGCATCGTGCAAAGTACGGCACGTCAACGTGAGGCCTGCGTGCTCGTATGACGTACGGTCGTGAGAAATGAGAAATGGAACGATGAATGCATGTGTAATGATAATCGATTGCTCGTGATTCAACAATATGAATTCGGTGCATTGAAGAGCATGACATGCCTTGCCGCTTGAGTACTTTGCATTACGTATAATTTTGGGCTTCCCAATAGCGTTGAGGCGATATGACCTTTATTGTGTAGATTTAGTGTTCCCCCTCATATTGCTCACGACTGCACACGTACTGCTTATCCACTGACGGTCCACACAGGTGTCGTCTGCTTGTTTACATGCACACCGAGTGGATGGCGACGTACACAATGATTCACTGTTAAAGGGAAACACGGGAATGTGCACCTTTTATATTGCTGTCCTCATACTACGAGTGTATGTGGAAACGTTGTTCATCTACAGAACGAGTCTGTAGAAAGAAGTCGGCTCTGTCAACCAGCACTAGTCTTCTGAAAGGGACCGTGGTATTCAATTGTATATCATATTTTATGTTATGTGGCTTCAGCGTTGTGCGTTTAAAAAGAAGCTGGCAAAATATGGGCTCACTTCAACAGTTTTATAAACACGTGACTGGCTTGAAAGTCGGGCAACACTGGCGCGCCCGCGACCTGTGACGTAAAAAGGTGTCCACTGCCAGCGTATGCAAACTATTTTGTTCCATGTCAGCTGAGCGTGCAGTCGAGATATTGCATGCTTTCTTCAGCTTGGCGTAGAAATTGAAGGAACTGGAACAGCTGAGAATTCGGTAGAAGACGACGGCTCCTTTCAATGAAGAACATCGACGTCACACACTCCATGACAAAATGGTGGTTGCCAGCAGTGGGTTGGGTTTATAACCGCCGACTTCTAGGGCTCATATCGCCTTGAAGTATTCTATATACAGTTCATTTGTATGTGTGCGCAGGCATAATAGACCATCTAGTTGTATTTGTCACGGAAAACCAGGAATTTTTGGGTGACCGCGTGTAATGGCTGTTTTAAAAAGCAAGTAAAATAGTTATCGTTTTACGAGTGTTAAGGTGTTGTGCTCAGTTATGTATTGAGCTGTTGTTAAATACTGCGTAATGTACATCGCAGAATCTTGTTAAACTAATACTTCTACATTGGTACAACTGTCTCGTTAGTTTTCGTTTTCCCGTTCATTTTCCTCTCAAAGCTAAGAAAGAGAGTAGTTTTTCCTATTGTTTCTACTATTGTACCATACAAGTGTTATTGCACTTATGTAAATGGCGAATGACCCACCGCACTGCCGCAACTGCTGTCTGGGTAATGTAGCGTAGTCGGCTATCTTTCTGGCATTTTGCTGCGTCTCCCAAGACAATTGTAAACTGCCCTGAATGAAGTCTACATGAATGAAATGAAAAATCTATGCCAATATACTATTTCGAAAGAGTGCAAAAGTTCGGTTATGCCTCGTGAGCAACTGTTCCCTTTCATATTGGACTCGTCTGTACATAGATGGCGCACATCCATCATGCCCGTGTCTTTTGTCTAAACGCGCGTCTCTTCTCGCACTCCATTGCGTCTACTTTGCGAGTCCCTGTAAGTATATATTTCACCGTGGCACGAGGAAAAAAAGGGTTCGCGCCGAAGCAGAGAGAGAGAGAAAAATTGGTGCACGCGTTTTCCGCCCACCGGGCGTTCTCCTGTCGTCTACTGTAGCTGCTGCAGCAGCATCTCGTAGTGGTTCGCCTGTCATTAGTGGGGAGAGACGCGCCACACTGAAGAGGGCGCTCGGTGAGGGAGTCGTACTGTGTGTATAGCACACGCAAAACGCCGCCGTGGGCGCTGCGCACGTGTTCGTCGGGTTTTATTTGCTGCTCTTCTTGTTCCGTCCTTTTTGGCACGAAACCGCGTCGGTTATGGCTGACGCAAGTCGCAGTGCACGGTGCCGCGCGTCAATGGATCGCTCGCGTGCCAGCCGCAGCACGAAGCTCATTTTTTCCGGGTTTGTCATCAATCCGCGTGCACTGCGAAGGTAAAATAGCGATCTTTTTTTCTTTTTTTTACAGTTCTGCCATAGGGAGTCTAGCTCTCGCAACTACTGTGAAACTTGCATCATCGACCAAGTCAGCGTTGATGATATGTACGGACACTCAAGTACCTGCGTATCATCATGATGAAATGTTACTAGCAGAAGGAGTACTGCGGTAAAGAAGCACTCAGTTCCTAAATTCCTTATTAATTTGGACACTCAAGTACCTGCGTATCATCATGATGAAATGTTACTAGCAGAAAGAGTACTGCGGTAAAGAAGCACTCAGTTCCTAAATTCCTTATTAATTTGGACACTCAAGTACCTGCGTATCATCATGATGGAATGTTACTAGCAGAAGGAGTACTGCGGTAAAGAAGCACTCAGTTCCTAAATTCCCTATTACTCTTCACCTTATCAGTCAGTTAGGGGATTTTGCGCGAACTACAGATCCTCGGTATGGTGTGTCTCCATCCCATACCCTCGGTCCTGCTCAGACAATGACATTAGTCTTTGGAGTATTTTGTAACCTTTAAGGTGAACCAAGCAAGTGCGGCGAAGGGAGCTGAGCGTTATGGACGACAAAGTCTGTCCTGCTACAAAGCCCAGCCCATGCATTACTCATGTATATTATATCGTGGAAAAAGAATTATTCGCTCTAACGTGTACCATGCCGCTTGCATCACCTCCCCAGTCAACTCTACGATAACTGCAGATCGGCATTCTGGAGTTCTTCTGGTTGCTATGTTGCGTCATAGACAAACATTGTTCGGCTTCAAATACCAGTTCCCGAAGTGCATCAGGGGTGCCATACTTATTATGGTATGGTAACTACATATGATATGCACCATGAAAATTGCACCACCCTCTTAAATTTGCTCTACAATAACTGCACTGTGACCTTGTGGAGTGATTTTGGGTACGATAATGAATTGCAGACAAATTTAGTTTCGCTTCGAAGAGCAGACTCCAAACGTGTTTTGGTGCACGCAGACCAAATTTATTATGCTGTAGGCACTAGTTTTGGTGCACTATGCAACTTACATCATCCTTCCACATCAGATCTACGATAAGTGCAGTTTGGGATTCTAGAGTACTTCTGGGTACCATGTTGCATCATAGTCAAAGTTTTTTTGTCCTTCAAAAACCAGGTCCTGGAGTTCTCGGGCGCCATATGACATCGTCGAGCAAATTTATTCTTCCTAGGGACTACCTTTGGTACACCATGCAGCTTGTGTCATCCTCCAGCTCTACAATAATTGAAATTTGGCATTCTTGAGAAGTCTGCGTAACATGTTGCATTATAGACACTTTGTCCTGCTGCAAAAACCAGCTTCCAGAGTTCTTCTGGGGGAACATATTACAGCATCAACCATGCTTATTCTGCCAAAGGGACTAGCTACGGTGCACCATGTAACTTGCATAATCTTCCAGCTCTACGATAACCGCAGTGAGTGCTTCTGGGTACCATATGTATCATCATATACAAAGTTGCTTCAAGAACCAGTTTCCGAAGTCGTTACTGTAGGCCATATTACATCATCGACAAATTTATCCTGCTTTAAGGATTGCTGTGGTGCACCACGAAACTTGCATCATCCTCTCAAATCATCTCTACGATAACTGATCTGACATGTTGTAGCGCTTCTGGGTACCTTTTTGCATCACACTCCCAGTTTTTCCGGAAACCAGTTTCTGAAGTTTTGAGTCGCCAGAGTACATTACGTACCAAATTAATTTTGATGTATGGGCTATCCGTGGTGCCCTATGAGACTTGCATCATCCTCCCAAATCATCTCTGCGATAACTGCAGTTAGGGGCATTATAAAGTACTTCAGGGAACCATGTTGCCATACAGACAGTTCGTCTAGCTGCATAGGTCAGTTTCCTTACTCTTCTGGGGTTCCATATTACATCATCGAGCAAATTTATTTCGCTGTAGGGTCTTTCTATGGTGCACCATGCAACTTGCATCTACCTCCCATATCAGCTATGCAACAACTGTAGTTTGGCGCTCTGGAGTACGTCTGGGTACCGTGTATCATCATTAACAAAACATGTTCTGCTACAAAGACGAGTTTGTGAAGCCCTCGCAGGGCACCATATTTCTTCATCGACCTGCTGTAAGGCTAACTTTTGAGTACAAGAAAGTTACGTCATCCTATTATGTCAGCTCGATGACAAGCTTAGTTTCGCTTCCTGAATACTTCTGAGTACCATCTTGCATCATTGGTAAAATTTCTTTTTTCACTGCCACCCTCTGAGGTTCTAGGGTACCACAATACATCGCCAGCCAAATTAGTTCTGTTGTATGCGCTAACTCTGAAGTACCATGGAACACACACCATCATATCAGGTTAGCTCGATAACAACTTTAGTCACATACATAATCGAACAAATTAGCTCTGCTATCGAGGCTACTATCTAGTGTGCCATGCAACTTTCATCATTCTACAAAATCAGGCCACCAACAAATGTAGTTTGGCTTCTGGAGAACGTCTTGTTACCATATTGCATCATAGAGAAAATATGTCGTGTTAGAAAGCCGAGCTACCGAAGTTTTTCTGTGGGCACCGTATTAAGTCATCGAGCATATTTTCTCTGCTGTAAAAACTATCATTTGGTGTAACACTCAACTTCCATCACCCTACGAAATCAACTCTTCGCTAAATGTAATCTCGTTTCTTCAAGAACTTCTTGGTACCATGTTGCATCATCGACAAAATATGTTCTGCAATAAAGCAGAACCAAATTTGTTATTTCCATCATACTAAAAAAACAATTCTATAAAGAATGTAATACGGCTCGGTAGAGCTTATGGGTACCACATTACATCACCTACGAAATGTATTGTATTTCTGACCCCATGTATTGTATTCCCTATGTATTTCTGTGTGTTGTATTGGCAAACCATGTTGTATTGCCCCCCCCCCCTATGTAATACCCTCTTCTAGAGGGCCTTTAGGGGTAACCTGAATAAATAAATAAATAAATAAATAAATAAATGTATTTTGGTACAAAGCCCGGCGTCTGAACGTCTTCTTGGGGGCCATATTTCATCATAGACCAAGTTTTCTCCACTATTAACGCTAATCTTCTCGTGAGCCATGCAACTTCTATCTTGATTCATTCCACAAAATCATTTCTGTGATAACTATGGTTTGGCTTATTCAGTAGTTTTTAGTACCACGTTGCATCATCGACAAAATTGGTTCTGTTCTACAGACCAACTTTCTTCTGGGGCACCATAATACATATTCATCCAGATTTTCTCTTCAGTATAAACTAATTTCTGGTTTTCTACACAACTTGCATAATCCAACAAAATTTATTCTGCGATAAATGTAGTTTGACTTCTGGAAAGCTTATCGGTACGATATTGCATCATCAGCAATATAGATTTTTTCTGTAAAGCCCAGCTACTGAAGTTTATCTGCGGCACCATATTGCGCATCGACATGATTTTCTTCGCTATAAAGACCAACTTCTTGGGTAGCATGCACCTTGCACCATGACTTATCCCAGCAATTCATTTCTGTGATTAAGGTAGTTTGTCTTTTGGAGCCCTTTTGGGTACCATAATGCATCATCGACAAAATTCGTTCTACTACAAAGATCAGCTTTTGCAGTTATTCTGGGGCACTATGTGGCATCATAGTCCAAGATTTCTCAGCTAAAAAGACTAACTTCTGATGTATCAGCTTGCGTCATCCAGCGAGATTAACATTATGATAGCTATAGTTTCACTTCATGAGTTGCTTAGGCGCCATGCTGCATAATCGACAAAATATGTAGTGCTATATAGCCCGAAATTTCTGGAGCACCAAATTCATCCAAATTTATCATGTGCGAAACAAGCTTCTGGTGTTTATTAAACTTCAATTATCCCACAAAATCACTTTTGCGACAAATGTAGTTTGGCTTCTGGGGCATTTCTCGGTACCATATTACCTTACTGACAAAATTATTTTATAATGTAAAGCCCAGCTTCCTACGATCTTTGGGAGGGTTACTATTCTTCATCGACCAAATTTCTTCTGATGTAAAGAATAACTTCTGGTATACCACACAACTTTATCATCCCACTAACACTTAGGCAAATAATATAGCTTGACTTCTGGAAAACGTGTGGGTACCATGCTGCATCATTGACAAATTTGCTTTGCTGTTAGGGCCAGCTTCTGAAGATCTTCTGAGGCAATATATTACATCAATGACCACACTTGATCTGCTATAATGTCTAACTTCTGGTGTACCCTGCAACTTGCATCATCCACTTCTGTGATAAGTGTAGTTTCTGTAAATCTTATTGGTGCCATGCCGCATGACGAAAAAAAAATGTTTCTACTAAGGAGCGCAGCTTCTGGAGCTCGTCTGAGGTACCATGTCGCATCATAGTTATATTTGGCTCTGTTGTAAAGACAAACTTCTGATGTACCTGGCAACTTGCGTCATCCTGGGAGATAAAAGCTGCGATAACAGTAGCTTCACTTCCGGAGTTCTTCAGTGTACCGCGTTGCATCGTCATCAATATCGGCTCTGCTACAGAGACCGAAGTTCGTCTAGGGCAACATATTACATCATAGTCCGAATAGGACTGATTTCTGGTGTTTCGTGCAACTCGAATCACCCTACGAAATCAAGTGTAGTTTAACAGGTTGACTTCTCGAGAACTCCTGAGAACCATGGGGCATCATTGAGAAAAGGTGCCATACTGTAAGACCCAGCTTTTGAAGGCCTTCGTTCGAGAGCACCATATTACATCATCGGTTACATTTATTCTGCTAGAAGGGCTAACATCTGGTGTACCACGCAGCTTGCATCATCCTACTAAAGCATTTTCGCAATGACAATAGTTTTTCTTTACTTCTGAGGGGTACCTTCATGCATCACCCACATCTTTTCTGCCATAAGGACGAGAGTTATTTTAGGATACCATATTATATAACCGACTAATTTGTTATGATGGTCAGGACTCAATTCTGGTATAGCATGCAACTTACATTATCCTACAAAATCAGCTCTCCGATAAATTCAGTTTAGCTTCGAGAGAACTTCTGGGTATTGTGTTAATTGTATCCTCGACGAAGTCAGCTTTGCTGTAATACCCAGATTGTGGCCAGGGCACCATGTTAAAACATCGACCAGATTGACTTCATAAAGATACTGATGTATCATGCAACTTTCGTCATCGTACGAATTCTGCGTCATCTATAGTTTGGTTTCAGAAGTTATTCAGGGTGCCCTCTTGCGTCACCGACAAAATCTGTTCTATAAATACCAAACTTTTCTGAGGCAATATATTACATTATCGGTTGTATTTTAACACGAATCTGTTTGATGCCAAGGTCTACCAAGACTCCACCGAAGTATTTTTGTTACAGATATGACGTTGAGGAACAGATGACAAAAAAAAAGTTGACGAAAAAGAAGTTTCATCCCCGGTAACCGACCCCACGGCTCCATCTTCCACAGCGCTAAACGACTCGGCCACAAAGCGTACGTTGTTGAGCGGGCTTACGCAGAGCTATGCATATACACCATAACCGGCGGCACTACTCAGATCTAGGTGGCACTTCAGCGTGTTCTCGTTAACACTAGATGGCGCAGGGTGCGAAGGGCGTGCTTTAAAGGTAGTCGCCTCGCTCGTCGCACTTGAGTGGGCGCATTCGACCTAGACAGTACTTTGCCCTACAAGGCATGTTCGACCAACGGAACGCGCTTATATCGTATTGGAGGTGGTTTGCTCGTCTTGTGCTTTCACAAGGCATAGACAAGAGCGCCCGAAGGTCCCTTTTCCAGCTATAGGGCGCGTTTACGGAAGTGCGAACCGATCAAACACTAAGAAGTAACAACTGTGACAGTTCGCGCTAGTCCTGTGTATACTTGTGTGTTCGTTTCGTGAGTCCTTCGTGTTTGAGCAGCGTGGTTTAACTGTCGAGCCGTCACATTTGTTAGTTAGCGCTTGTCTCGTGTATGTATTTCTCAGCATGCCCTTTGTGCTTGATAATCACGCGGCAATTTTTCAGCTGCTTGCCGGTCTTCGGCGTCACATTTCAATCTGAAGCGATCGCATTCATTGCTTCGCCCTTGTGGCGAAACTATTCACTCATTTACGTGCTTTCTATTTTTCCGCATGGTTCACGATACGCTGTATCCAACTGTATGATAACGTCAGTTTCCACAACGGTCAAATCATGATCATAGGCGTTAGCCGTCAGCATGGTGATGTACCTTTATAAGCGTCAATGTGGTGCAACCGGGTCAAACCCGATAGGCCCTCTACACTTGAATCCCGCGTATATTGCTGCGCAATAAACAGTCAACTACTTCAGTGAGGACACGTTCCACTTTCGTGTTGTGTGGTTCATAAACAGAAAAGAAGAGAAAAGTGAGCCCTGTAATTGTCTGCATCAGAGTGCGACACTTCAAACAGTAGCTCACGAGGGATGGGGCTAAGGAGGGATTAAAAGGATAGGATTAAAAGGTAAAAAGATAGAGGAAGAAGAGAGCGAGGCGCTGGGACAGCGACCGACAGAAAACGATGGAAATAAGGAGGAGATAGAAAAGATGGACACGGTCGCAGGAGTCCGAGGACGGGGCACCACCCGGCGAGAGCTCTTGTCGGCGGCAGGAGATGGCGTATGGGGAGCCCGGTCGCCCAGAGCTGCGCTGTCGTCGGAGATCGCGGGGGCACAACCAGTCGGCACTAAAATCCAGTGAGCGAGTCCCTTCATGTTGTACCGATCCCTACAATGAAAGGAATATTCAATGAAAGGATAACCAGTGTTTTCTTTCTTTCGTTTTCAAGACTCTCTTCTGGAGTACCATGCAACTTCCACCGTCCTACCAAATCAGCTCTGCGATGACTGTAATGTGATGACTGCGATGACTGTAATGACACTACGACTACGACTAGGACTACCTCGAGGAACGATCGGGTACCGCTTTAAGGAGCTTCGCCCCTAAAAGGTTGAGTGGAAACCTCGATCGGCTGAAAAGGTATCCTGCTGGTAGAGAAGATGGCTCTTTACGGCACTGGCAGGGCTCACAAACGGGTAAGCATAGTAGTTGCACACTACGACTACGACTAGGACTACTACGAGGAACGAACGGGTGCCGCTTTAACGATCTTCGCCCCTAAAAGTTTGAGTGCAAACCTCGATCGGTTGAAAATGTATCCGGCTGGTAGAGATGGCTTTTTGCGGCACTGGCAGTCATCGCATTTCTGGAGTGAGATACGGCAGGTGCGTATGCAGATATTTTTTTTCCGGAAGGGGGGGGGGGCATTTTCTTAATTTGAAGTAGGGGCAAGGCAGGTACATGTGGTCGAGTGTTGCTGGCAATGGCAAAAAAAAGTAGTTCCGGGACGGGCACGGACCTGGTATGACATCCGCGGCCACGCCAGTGCGAACATATTACTGGACCAATGCGAACAACTGCGATGAAAATGGACTTCATCTTGGGGTCATCTGAGGAGAGTGCGTAACAGATCTATATGACTTTTCCCGACTTCCTTATATAACATCGATGTCATGCAACACTATCGGGGCTTGACGTAGAGTGTGTCGGCTTCCATTTCAATAGACGATCTATCCCGATGTCGTCAACGGCTCGCACGTACGTTCACGATATCTTTCCGCAATTTCGACATCAGCTGTCGGCAAAGCACGACGACGGAAAACGCACAAGTGCAGAAACGGCGCTACGCATCGTCTTACGTAACCGCGCTGCCCCGCGTAGCGCACGCAAACAACTCTACATCAAGGCGGCTCCGAGTATTCTGAGCACAGATTCCGGCTATCGTATTGTTGCGTTAATGCGGAGGTCAGAGCTGCTACGCTTTGTAGGTGGTGGTTACACGAGCCTGCGTATGACCAAGTCGATGTCGGGGATCTACAGCCCTACCGCGAAGGCGGCAGCTCAAATGGATGCGCCGAACACGCACACAGACAGACAGACAGACAGACAGACAGATAGATAGATAGATAGATAGATAGATAGATAGATAGATAGATAGATAGATAGATAGATAGATAGATAGATAGATAGATAGATAGATAGATAGATAGATAGATAGATAGATAGATAGATAGATAGATAGATAGATAGATAGAAGAAGACAGACAGACAGACAGACAGACAGACAGACAGATAGATAGATAGATAGATAGATAGATAGATAGATAGATAGATAGATAGATAGATAGATAGATAGATAGATAGATAGATAGATAGATAGATAGATAGATAGATAGATAGATAGATAGATAGATAGATAGATAGATAGATAGATAGATAGATAGATAGATAGATAGATAGATAGATAGATAGATAGATAGATAGATAGATAGATAGATAGAAGTACGGACGGATGGACGCGTGCACGGACGGATGGACGGGCGCACTCACGAAAGGATGCACAGATGGATGGAAGCGCGGACGGACTGACGGACGCTTCACCCCATTCATCGATATCATCATTCACTCCTTGGATATGCTGTGATTTTTTCTATAGACATTGCTTTCGTGCGTAAAAGTTTCATCCGGACAGCTTACCGCTCTCCATCGTTTCCTAAATCGTCGAACATTTCTTCTAAGCACACGCACAAGTGCAGCAGCTTCTTGTAGGGCCGAAGCTTCTTAACATCGAGGCTTGTCCGTTGGCATTGTGCGCCGTATAGTCACCGCTAACGATTATGCTGATGACGATGGGAAACAAGCGCGTTACAGACCACACATTCCCGTTCTGCCATCACGGCACAACACTTGTGAAATACCCACAATACACCATGACGATGATGATCACGGACAATGACTGGCTTGTGCAGTATATGGAGTCTCGCTATGCTCTACGATGCAATTCCTATGACTGTAAATAAACCAACAACCAGGGGAACGTGCCCTGATTTCGTCCTTGCCAAGTTCAGGCTAGATCTCATACCATATAAAGCAGTATTAATGAAAAAAACAATCAATCAAGTCTTTATTTCAAAGATACCCACGATACACCATGGCGATGATGATCACGGACAACGACTAGCTTATATGAAGTCTCGATATGCTCTACGATGCAATTCCTGTGACTGTAAATAAACCAACAACCAGGGGAACGTACCCATCATGTGGACACACAGCGACACTCGCACACGTGCTCTGGGAGTGCAGAACAACTCCTCCCGACTCTACCTCAAGCAAGTGGCAGAGGTCCCTCGGGAGCTCACTTCTCGCCGACCAGCAATGGGCTGTCCAGCAGGCCCACGAAGCGGCCGCCAGGTACTCCCTGTCAGTCCCTATACGTGGGAGACGCCCGCTACGCGCTAAGCGCGTCCTGCAGGACTGAAATAAAGTTTTTTTTTTATTCCATTCCAGGGGAATGTGCCCGGACCTCGTCTTCGCCAAGTTCAAGCTAGATCTTATACCATACAAAGCAGCAATAATGAAGGAAAACCAATCAATCAAGTCTTTATTTCAGCTTGTACGCGAAAACTGGGAAAATACCAGTTGTGAAGAATAAACATTGTATTTAACTGCACGCCGCTTGGCGCTCATTTACATGCGTTAGTGGTCAATGTCTCGGGCGATTTACGGTAACAACGAATGACCCCACTGCTTCGCCCACTCATGGTCACTCACATCCTGGTTTTTTTTTTTTGCTATATAGCAAAAAAAAAAACACGGAGCTCACAGAACACAGAAGGCAAACCAAAATATCGACCTCCATCGTGCATTATGCTCGATGGAGGTCTATATTTCAGTTTGAGCTGTTTGCGTCCGACAACATATAACTACACGCAACAAACGTCAACTACACTTGCACGTACTACGTGAGGTATATTACTAACAAACTGCAATTAAAACAAGGTTATACCCTTCGTCGGTTGGGTGAGCAGTTGTATAGACATCAGTTACGGAGACGTGTCGCGCACCACGTGTTCCTTCAAATGGTTCGAAACACAGTGTGCACTTTTGTGCGGGCTTCCCGAGTGGACAACTATCGGTCATTTAACCTAATCGTGCGGCGTATTGCTGCACAGCATCACCTTTCTAGGAAACTCTACCATGTTTGACGATCATTCGATGTGCCGCGCTCCAGGACCAACGCAAAAAGTACACCGTTTTTCTTTGCTCGAAGCGAATACATCAACAAAAAACAGACTGCATTGGCGTAATTTTTAGGCCTAACATTCTATTCGTTGTACGCGAAAAAATTATTCTGTCTGATTACAAAATAATTTCATATTTATATACACGTTGATTGGCTCTGTAGTTGCTGAAAGCTGCGCGATATAGGGTATTCCCTTATTTTATTTCTTGGGATGTAATATTAAGTGCCAAGTAGAACTATATGTCGCGTGAAATTGACATGTTTTTAGACAGTCCATCATGCTTCACGTCCGAAGGAGTATTATACCACAGAACATGGACTGGAATATATTAAATACTGCTTAGTTTCTTTTTTAGTTAATTCCAATGAAAAGCATATATCAAAGTTTCTTGATGTTTCAAACAATCACAACTACTTGAATATTGAATTTCTGATTGCCATAGTTCTGATTTTAGGGACCTGGTGTACTTGTTTCCGAAAATTGCGCGTGTCTCATTACACAGGATTGCTTTCGGTGCGTAAATCATTAGCTTTATTATGGTGCAGTGAGCGAAAAATGTAGACCTGATTCGTTTTGAGTGAATTATAACTGCGAAACAAAAACATAGCAGGTAATTCCTTCGGCCTGCCGTCGTAACAATGAACGCACCTCAAGTCTCCGTTCTGTTTGTACACAGTGGTAGGAGCCGTCGACATACTGAGGCTCTTGTAGCGACGTCATGGCGCCCGGGCTCCGCCCAGCCCAAAACTCGCAATCACCCTCTATGATCACGTGACAATTGGAACAGCAGCTGCAATGCTGCCACCGAGCACGACGCGTCGCAGTCAGCCTCCCGCGACGTCGCTACAAGTTCCTCGCTATGTTGACGCCGTCTACCACTGCTTACCAACACGGCGTACCTGTTAATAACTTCTGTTACTCCCCATACTAGTATACAATGGGTCAACTTAGAGTACGGAAGTACATGGTAGATCTCCAACTACAGTCACACATACAACAAATTTGCAACTTTGTAAAGGCAACCGACACCTTCACTGAAATATGTGTGAAATGGGAAAAGTTCTCGACGTCATCGAAGTGAGCAAATAGAACTGCATCGTTATCCTTTCAGTGCCCGAACTCAACGTACGCTGCACCGTACAAGTGCTCGCCCGCGTCTACGGTGAGTGACACACGTCGTCTTGAAGATCCAAAACAGCATCGACCGTTACAACGCTTGAGTGCGCAAGGCACTCGGAGTGGAAAAGCCCCCGGCCTTCCAGTCCAGTTGTTCAACCTCCGCAGCCACGCCCACCAAGCAGAGAGCCCGGCGCTGCACTGCCGTCGGCTTGGAGTAATCTCTCTGAGTAAATACCCGCAGCAGGCGACGCGGATTCTGGGGATCCCGGTCGTCCTAATCGGGGATCGATTTTCGCCGAGTCGTTCGATCTCCTACCAGCTGTTTATGATTGGCTAGCGCTCGCTTGTCGGCAAAAGCGAGTGAGCGTTTATGTGTTTGTGAATACGCGTTCTTCCGTGTTTGCACGGTTTGAGAACAGCAGACGTCGCGTTTTCGACAAACGCACGATACACGCTGCGCCGACCATCACTGATGTAGACACGGCAGGCGTGTTGAGCAGCAGACAGCTGAAGGTTATGGCCCCGCCTTATAACGTCCGCGTTCTTCCGCAACCGCAAAGTAGTTCCCACCCCTGTCGGCGCGTACATACAGCCCTGGCCACGTATGTGCAGTGCATGTGCCACCGTGGCGTGTTTTGGAAGTGCGTCACGGACACGTTTTTTTTTTTTTTTTTTTCTGGTAGGCTGCGGTGCGACCGGGCTGGCGCGCCTATCATGCAAAGGCGAAACCGAAGTGACGCGCTGTTTAAGTTTAAGCGACGTCTATTTCAACGGCGTTTCACTCGAACGGGTTTTTCACTCGCGTGGACCCACGCCTTCAACGAATAGAGGTCGTCGTTCGTACGCGTCGTCTGCATCAACGCGGGCAGGGAGGGTAGGCGGCCGCCGGCCCGGTTAAAAAAAAGTGGCGTGATTTCGTCTGGCGGCTCTTCCAGGAAATGGTCTCTACTCCCTTTCCCCGCCGAGCGAGTCGACGCACTTCATTTTGTTTTTCCTCGTTCCCAATCGATCCACCGGAGTGCAAGTGGCGCTGGTGTCGAAGTACCGTTATACGGCGCCAAAGGAAAGAAGAAAAAACGGATAATGCAGTAAGGAAGGATGCTTCGATTTGTGAGAAGCGCCTCCTTGCTAATCTAAGATTAGGCAACAGGGATTAGTAGGATAACAATCTTTTTCTTTTTTTTTTCTTTTTACGCACCATTGTCGTCCTTTCGTAACGTAAGACACATGTTATAGAGAGTTTTTCTTGCTGGTCTTTGATCCACAATGCTCATCTGAAGAGAGCAAAGTCTGCACATGGCATAGAAGAGCAGCACTTGTTCTGTGCATACTCTCCAATGGCACTTATCCTGTGTACATATGCTCTCCTTGCCAAATGTATCCTAGATAGCTCCTGTCCTAAGCTTTGCATGATCTTCTATAGCGTTTGCACAGATAAGCATTGCCAACTTTCTTCAGGTTTTCTTCGTGCCCTTTATAGTTCACATCGCTGTCCTGCTGCTGTCCCTGTCTCGTTTTCGTCTCGTCATTCGCAGTGCAACAATAAATCACGAATCCTTTATTTCTAGCATCGAACTCAAGGTGGACACCTGACACCCGCTTTTTTCGTTAAGCCTCGGCCTTAAGGCGCTAAGCTCGTTAGGGCCGAGTACCACCTTGGTTCAGTAGAGGTACCAGCAGGCTATAGTGCTCCACAAGAAAAGCGACAATATACCAATAAAGAAGACTGTAAGACAAGTGGATACAATATCCCCAATGCTGTTTACCGCGTGGTTACAGCAGGTTTTCAGAGGCGCAGGATAGAAGGAGTTAGGGATACGAGTTAATGAAGAGTACCTTTGTAACCTGCGCTTCACCGATGACATTGCATTGTTTAGTAACTCATCAAATGAATTGCAATTCATGATTACTTGATTAGACCAGGAGAGCAGAAATGTGGGTTCTAAAATTAATCTCCGAGAAAAAAAAACGAAATGAACAACAACCTTGGAAGACAATAGAGCTTCGAGATAGGTAGCACTGCACTTTAAGTTGTAAAAGAGTACGTTTTTGCTTATAGGACAGGCAGTAGCCGCGGAGCCGAAGCACGAGATTGAAGTAACCAGAAGAATAAGAATGGGGCGGAGCACATTCGGCAAGCATTCTCAAATCATAAATGGTGGAGTGTCATTATCGCTCATGGGGAAGATGTACAACAGCTACATCTTACCGGTACTTCCCTCCCTACTTCCCTCGGGGTACTGTTGTAGGCCCGTGCGCTCAGATTTGGGTGCACGTTAAAGAACCCCAGATGGTCTAAATTTCCGGAGCCTTCCACTACGGCGTCTCTCATAATCATATGGTGGTTTCGGGACGTTAAACCCCACATACCAATCCCTCGGGGTAGGAGCCTCGTCAAGCTGCTAACATAGCAGCTTTTTGCTCTTATCCTTGCGTTTTCTTTTTCGCAATTCTGCGAAGAAAATGCTCAATAAAACTGAAACTGAAAGTGAAACTTACCTACGGAGCAGAAATTTGGCGAATTACAAAGAGGGTTCAACTTAAATTGAGGACGACGCAGCAAGCGAAATAGCAACGCAGTTAGCAATGGAAAGGAAAAGGATAGGTGTAACCGTAAGGGTCGAGAAGAGAGCAGAGTGTATTAGGGAACAAACGGGTGTTACGAACATCATAGTAGAAATCAAGAATAGCAAATGGCCATGGGCAGGGCTCGTAGCGCGAAGGAAAGATAACCGCTGGTCATTAAGGATCACAGACTGGATTCCAAGAGGAGGCAAGCGGGTTAAGGGGAGATAGAAAGTTAGATGGGCAGCTGTGATTAGGAAGCTTGCGGGTATAGAGTGGCAGCAGCAAGCAAAGGACCGAGTTGACTGATGGAACATGAGATAGGTATTTGTCTTGCAGTGGGTGTAGTGTGGCTGCCGTTGCCGATAATGATTGTGACGTGTGAATATGAATAAAAAAAGGTTTACAATAGACGAACGTGAATTATAATTAGGATGGAACCATATATAACACCTACAAGATCAAACTCTTTATACTAGTTGGTGACCTCATCGTACGCTCTAATATATAATGGCGTATTTGGGGAGTAGTTCTGCCACGCAATAGTAATGGTCAGCTGACTTGATCGCGTTTTCTTTCTTGAAAACCCGGCGCCAGCCACGTTTCTGTCAAGAATGCCATGTCACACTGAAAATGCGCGCCGTTAGTGACCGCGATCCACCGGAACCGTGGTTATAACGCGAAGAAAGTACGCGAAGTAGCCGACGATTGTTGTTGCGTGGCAGAAGTACCCTTATGACGACAAATCCTTTTGGTCAAGCGCGGTGTTTTGGAACAGACGCGCTTCTGGCCGTGCGGTGCCGCCACGTGCCGACGGCTGCGTTAAGTGGTTTGCTAACGTTACACAGTCGCTGGTGCACAAGAATCGCAGCGGGAGAGAGTGGCATCACGTTTCAACCCGCCCGCATGAGGTCGTTACGGGCGCTGACGTAACTTCCTTTTGTCGTCACTTGCTGTGTTTCCAGCGCGCTCGCCAGTACGAAATATAGTAAGTGTGCAAAGCGTGCGACAAATCGCTGTGACTATACTCGTTCTTGACGTATTTGATATTTCTTGTAACAGCGCCAGTGACAACCCACAGCGCTCATTGTCGCGCGCTTTAAATATGTTCAAGAACTGGATCAGCTTTCAATCCTTCTACGGCATACATGCTCATAAACCGAATTTTGTCAGTTTTGCATGCGTGCCTATAAACACACACACACACACACACACGCGCGCGCGCGCGCGCGCGCGTGTTAGAGCGTACATAAAATACTATTGAATGCGAAGCAGCTTATGGCGCAATTTAATCCAGTGTGCGTGGCCACTTTTACTGCGCATGCGCAACTGAGCTGGCCCACGCACTGCCAGAACGCGATCACGCGCTAGCGCGTTCGGGACTGCGTAAGTGGCTGTGCAAGAAGCTGTGCGCTCTCTACCTTTCACTCTCTCACCAATCACGTGATAGCGTCGGGGGAACAAGATTCTGCAAACGTCTGCTGAACGCGCGTGCCCCCTCGTGGCGTGGCGATGAACCCGCGTAATGCGCTCCAACAAGCGTTCGGGAGAAGCAAGAGAAACTACAGTAAATTCATGGTATGCTCCACTTGCAAGGACACGTTAACATTGGGCACGGTGTAGAAATTACACCCTGACATCGGGCAAAGCTCCCGTGATGAACGCAACTTCAAAGACGACCCCTGCGCTGCCTGGCATGCTACTCGTGGTTCCTCTAGTGGGCCATTGTGTAATTTTTAGGGGCGAAGCTCCTTAAGGCGTAGCCTTGTCCGCCGAAGTTGTTTGTCGTAGCCACCCCTTGTACGCCAAGTGTCCACTAGATGGCGCTAGCATTGTTAGAGGTGTTTTTCCACAGACCATTTTTTGGAGCCACATAAAGGCGCTAGGTAGGAAGTCTGTCACAACGCAACAACATATTCTAGATGAAGGAGGAAATCAATTGGAAGGGTACGAAGCGCTAGGTTACATCCAAAAGGTAACAGCCGATTCGTTTCAAAAGAGCTTCCAGGGGATCTCCCCGGTGAGTAAAAGTGTGGCGGAGAAAGCAACAGAGGAAGAGCTAGTACTTGATAATTTCAACTGGAAAAAGGCCGAAGGAAAAATTCCAAAGCGCACTGCCGCGGGTTTAGATGGGATTCCCGTTAGCCTCATTAACGAACTAGGACATAACACTAAAGAAGCATTGTTAAAAGCAGTAGAAAAAAACTTAAAGGACGGAAAAATACCGGACAGTTGGCGACAAAGTAGAATGAACTTAATCTATAAAGGCAAGGGAGAAAAGGACAAGATTCGCTCGTATAGACCACTAATCATTACATCGGTACTATACAGGTTGGCGATGCAAGCAGTAAAAATGAAAATAGAAACATGGGCCGAACATAACGATATTTTGGGAGAACTTCAGAACGGATTTCGAGTCGACAGGCGGTTAGACGATAACCTGTTTGTTCTCACTCAGTGTATAGAAATATCTAAAATAGAGAATAGGCCCTTGTACGTGGCTTTTCTAGACATCACTGGGGCATACGACAACGTTAACCAGGAAATTTTGTGGGATATATTGAAAGGAATGGGCATGGGCGACGACTGTATACAGCTTTTGAGGGAGATATACCGAGCAAATGCAGTTTGCATAGAGTGGGAAGGAATGCGTAGCAAAGAGAACGTTGAGGTTAGCAAGGGTCTGAGACAGGGATGTCCTTTGTCCCCGCTGTTATTCATGCTGTACATGGTGAGTATGGAAAAAGCGATAGAAGGTAGCAACATTGGTTTTAATCTGTCACACAAACAGGGCGGCATGATGATTGAGCAGAAGCTTCCAGGTTTATTTTATGCGGACGATATCGTCTTATTTGCGGACAGTCGAGATGATATACAGCAGCTGGCGAATATATGCGGAAGGGAAGGTGAAGCTCTTGGACTAGGATTCAGTGTAACGAAGTGTGGATTGATGGTATTCAATGATCCCTGTGATCAGACGGTGTCCATACAAGGCCAAGAAATACCGAGGGTAAGCGAATACAAGTACCTTGGAGTATGGGTAAATGAGAGTGATAGATACATGGAGGTACAGGGAAAAGCCTCGGCAGCAAAAGGAAAGAGGAATGCGGCAATAATGAAGCACAGAGCGTTGTGGGGATACAATAGGTATGAGGTGCTTCGAGGTCTGTGGAAGAGTGTAATGGTTCCAGGGCTTACTTTTGGGAACTCAGTGGTGTGCATGAGGGCAGAGGTGCAATCGGGAATGGATGTAAATCAAAGGACTGTGGGACGCCTCGCATTGGGTGCTCACGGGAAGACGACAAACGAGGCTGTAAAGGGCGATATGGGGTGGGCAGGTTTTGAGGCGAGGGAAGCGCAGAGCAAAATAAGGTTCGAAGAAAGGCTAAGAAATATGAAGGAGAGTAGATGGGCAGAGAAGGTGTTCCGTTATTTGTATAGGAAGAGCGTGGACACACAGTGGAGAAAAAGAACTAGAAGACTCACCAGTAAATATACGGCTGGTATTGTAAGCCATATGTCAACAAAGAGCGTTAAGGGAAAAGTCAGGGAGGCGGAGAGGATTTACTGGATGGCAGCTATGGAGAAAAAACCGGCTTTGAGTAACTACCGAAAGGGCAAAAATGAAATAAGGAGGGAGGCATTTTACGATAATTCAAGGGGAAGCGC
Source organism: Rhipicephalus annulatus (assembly GCA_013436015.1). Classification (NCBI taxonomy): domain Eukaryota; kingdom Metazoa; phylum Arthropoda; class Arachnida; order Ixodida; family Ixodidae; genus Rhipicephalus; species Rhipicephalus annulatus. The sequence goes on from WOVY01004732.1 coordinate 22,343, forward strand.
TTTACTGTTTGAAGCGAGATCGGGTTGCCTTAGAACGCGTAGTTATAAAGCAAGATTCAGTAAAGAAGAAGAACAATGCACATGCTGCGGGAAAGATGAGGAAACGGCGGAGCATGTTCTGATTGAATGTGGAGATATCCACCCAGGTGTACGTTTGGGCACGAGCCTACAGGAAGCCTTGGGTTTTAGGGACAACAATGGAAAGCTGAACACACCCGCGATTGAAATAAGTAAGAGACGGTTAGAGTATTGGTGGCAGAAAATTAGAGAGAAAGGACAAAAATAAATATTGGAAAAATAAAATATGGACAGTGTGCCGTAAATGGCAGAGAACTTAAGCTGAAAATTTACCTTTTTTTCCATTAAGATAGAATTTATCGAAGTAGAGACATTAGGCCAGCATCAAAAAAGAAAAAAAGGTTTTTTTTTTTTGTCGAGCCTGGTGGCATACTTGTCACCACCCCGTTATAAAGGGGACGCTCATAGCATCCATCCATCCATCCGTGTTTCGATAAACAGACTGGCAGACGGACGGACGGATGGATGGGTGGACGGACGGAAGCATCGCTCAACTCACCATTCACTCCGTAAATATGCTGTGATTTTTCAACAGCCCCTCCCCTTCCGGTAAAAAATTATGCGTATGCTCAAGGGGATTTAAAAAAATTGCTTCTTGGCTACGCTAGAGAACACGGCGTTCTTACGATGTCATAGTGGTCCTTTCGTTGCCTTTCATGTACTAGAATGTGCATCACATGACTTAACTATGTGTATGGCAGAGAGCGAGAGAGAGATAAAGATTACGTGTAAGGCAGAGAAAGAGATAAAGACGTGTATGGCAAATATAAATAACAGGCCATGACGTGAATGTCATGACATGCACGTCAGCTTTATCATGACTCCAAATTAAAATTACGCTGTTTCAGAACATTCCTCGTCGAAGGGTTCGTGATGCACGACTCCTCGTTCTTGGTGAGAAAACACTTCTTGCCGAAATCAGACACTGCAGCTCTGACTGGGCCAGACAAATCTTGCAGTCGTGCACTGCAAGAAGTGCGTAGAAGCGCGATGGGAAAAGTTCAGATTTTCTCGAGCGTGCTCACTACATCGAGTGTTTGAGGAGTATTTCTGCGACGCTATATATACTGTAATCTACACCTGGCTCGCTGACGTGTCCTTTCAGGTGAACCATGCTGTCGCCAATTTCCAATCAAGAATGCTGTGTCATGCTAATAACACGCATGAGCTTCGTAACCGCGAAGAGCCGTGGTCATACCGCAAGTAAAGCAGGCGAGGTTGATTAATATTACAGCTGTGCTCCCCCAGCTCTCAACGCTCTCTGCGATGCCTGTCATTGCGAAGAGACACCACATCCTGTGCGACTGTCCGTTGTATGCCATCCAGAGACAGTCACTGGCGGCCGTTTTCGCGCGCATCGACAACGGCCAAATGTCCGTAGACACCGTTCTGTCAAGTGCCCGAGAGAAGACATTGCAACAGAAGGCGACAAAAGCTCTGTTGAAATTCCTACGCGACACGGACTTGAACCAGCGGCTGTAACAACAATGTCACACACCGCGAAAGACAAGACTGGACTACGACTGATAGTGCACGCGTGTGCTGCCGAATGTGCTGTGTTTATCTTTCTTCCCTCTCTACTCTCTATCTTTCATCTCCCCCATCCCCCTCCCATGCGCAGGGTAGCAAACCGGCTGCCTATATGCTGGTTAAGCCTCTGCCGTTCTTTTTCTCCTATTTTCCTTCCTTCTCAAGCTCTCCGTAGAAATACTGCCCAAATACCCGATTTTACTTAGGAGCTTACTGGGGTCTTTTGGTGATTACTTTTAAAAATGACTCGGAAGTGTTTTGACGGCATTCCATTCTCATGCCGTGGCATCCACGTAAGACTTTTTTTATTTTTATTCAAATAAAGATTGAAAGAAAGTACTCGTCATTTTTTTTTTTTGCTTGGCGGCTGCGGATATCTCTTATCACTTTATTGTTAGTATAGAGAAACAAAAAAAATAATATATAGGCATATACACCGTCCTACATTTCTAAATTCTAAAGTTGTCGTTTCAATAGAGTGCACGCAGAATGGCCGTGTATACTGTTTATGTATTCCGCCCAATATCTATGACATTGATACTGAGGAGAACAGCGCAAAAAAAAAAAAAAAACGGGACGGAGAAAGATTGAAGACACGACACAAGCGCTACGTCGCGTCTTCAGTCTTTCTCCGTCCTGTTTTTCGCGCTGTCCTCTCAGTATCATGTACCAACTATAGCCCTTCAAGAAACCCTTCTGCAATTTTTGACATATTAGTCTTCAAAAATAACAAAGCAGAAAAAACACGTTAAAGTATTTTCGTTGTAAGATTTTTCATATGGTGTCTTGATGTTGGAATAAAAATTACTGATTGATTTATCGATGGCTTTATCGATTAGCAACGAGGATCATCCTCAGACAAGCCCCGGTGGGACGTTTTCGACACTGGCGAGTGGAAGGCGCGCATAAGGAGTCCCCTCCGGCCCAGTTCCTGTTTGGTTTACGGTGCTAGAGTAAGCAAACAACAGCTCAGGCTCCGTGTAACCTTGTCCGCGTAGCATGTGACGCGTGGCCTTGAGTCGGCTGTGGCGCCGACGGACGTGGTCAGAGAGCAAAATCACGTGTTTTACAATTGCAACTGACGCAGCGAGGCCAATCGCGGGCTTCCTGGAAACGCGATCGACCTGTGATTCGTGAGCCAGCAGTGTTGGCCGTCTCCACACTCGCCTCCATGACACCGTCAGCTGAGTCACGTGACCCAGTCGCTCGCGGATCGTCCCCGAAGGCCAATAAACAAAGAAGCAATCACCAAGCAGTCACCCATAATGTGCGTGAATTCACTCTAAGAAATAATCGAGTAAAATATATCACGGCATGTCCACGAAGCGATTGATGATGAGGGGGCCAGGCAGAGAGATCATTTGGTGTTACCGTAATTCACCCGTGACATTGATCACTCAAGCATGTATTGAGTCACAAAAAGGTGTACAGTTATCATCATCACCATTATCAACAGCAGCAGCATGACTATATACGCCCACTGCAGGGCAAAAGCCTCTGCCATGATCCGCCAATCAACCCTATCTTGTGATTTCAGCTGCCACGTTATACCTGCAAACTTTTTGATCTCATCGGCCCACCTAACTTTCTGCCTCCTCCCCCTCGTGCATTTGCCTTCTCTGGGAATACAGTCAGTTGCCCTTAATGACCAGCGGTTACCCTGCCCATACGTGCTACGTGCCCGGCCCATATCCATTTGTTCTGCTTGATTTCAAATCCTTTACCCCGGTTTGTTTCCTGACCCACTCTGTTCATTTCTTGTCTTTAAGGTTACACTTACACCTATCATTTTTTTTTTGTTCATCGCTCGCTGCGTCAGTTTCTGCTCCATAGGTAAGTACCAGCAAGATGCGGCTGTTATATACCTTCCTCTTAAGAGTTAGTGGCAGATTACCCTTTATAATTTGACAATGCTGGCCGATTGTGATCTGCCACATCCTTAATCATATATAGTTACTTCACACTCTCGTGGTTCGTCTCCATGGTTACTACTTGTCCTAAGTAGGCATATTATTTGACAACTTCCAGCGTCTCTCGCCCTATCGCAAAGTTATGTTTTCTGCCGAGACTGTTGCACATTAGTTTTGTGCATATAAGTTTTCAGACGCACTCCTCTGTTTTCCGTGTCCAGTTCAGTAATCATGAGCTGCAATTCGTCGCCCGTGTTACTCATCAAGGCAATGTCATCAGCGAATCGCAGGTTACTACGATACTCTCCATTAAATCTTATCCCTAACTTTTCCCGATCTAGGCCCCTGAAAACCTCCTGTATAAGCACGTGGTGAATAGCATTGGAGCGGTTGTGTTTCCCTGCCTTACACCCTTCTTTATTGGGATTCTGTCGCTTTCTTCAAGCATAACTATGGTGGCTGTGGATCCACTGCAGGTATCTTCCAGTAGGCTTATGTAGGGTTCGTAGTCTGGTTCGGCTGGCGTTTCAAATGACGGCCGTGTTCATGTAATGCCACTGTACCCGATTTGATACGTCTGCTCGCACAGCTATTTGTGAGTGAAATTCGACACAAGCTCGTTCTGTGAGTCATCAGAATAGCTGGAGATTCTAGTAACGTTGAGCTGGAGGGCGACGAGCGCTTACCTAAAGACGAAGACGCCATTTTGACTTTAAGGTGCACGTAGAACGTGCGATGTTTTCAGAAGCGCTAAAACGCGAAACGACTCTTCAAAAAGCAACGAGAAATATAAACATCTGCTCGGTACGTGCAGCGTCTGTTTACAAACAGCACCCAGTAGAAAATAATGTTGTTCTTTTTCATTGTTTCCACGCGGAAAACGCGGGTGCATTCGTGGCACTACAGCGGTGGCACCACGCCTTCTTTGGCTACGTTCCCTTCACTGCCACAGAAAGTTGTCCCCCAGTGTATACCTTCTCTGGCTGGCCTTGTGGGGAATACCTTGGCGGAGCGGGCGCTCGCCGACTACTCGGGGGTGGAGGTGGTCAAATAATAACCATTAAATGGTTGCGATCCGCCGCCGTCGGTCGGCGTCGCCGTTCTAATAACCAGACGTCAAGGGGGAGCTGGGAAGGACGTGTTTGCTGCAGGATCGCTGGACGGCGCTGCGATTGCGCCGATCAAGAAAAACAGACGGCGTCGCACAGTCGGCATATCTTTGCGCGTGTGCGCGCTCGATTGTGTATATACCGTCCAAGGGTGTCTCCACCATTAGGAAGGGTACCATTAAGGTCGCCGCGTGTGTCCGCGCACAAAGCGATGTGCGCTCACGTGCGTTTGTTTGTGTAGAAGGAAGTGACAGTGTCTCGTGAGAAACGAGGAAAGAAGAGAGCGAGGGGGTGTGTGTATCGGGCTCCGAGTGATTCGTCCGAATGTCGGTCGCATTGCATCACCCGCGATGCAGCATTGCAGCGGTAAAGCAGGCGAACGAGGACGCGTAGACACTGTAAGCAGCCGGCATTACAGTTTCCGGTGGGACGGCTGGCGGAGGAGAGAGTGATTTGGAAGCGTATTTAGTTGTTCGCTGATATGTTGGGGCGGGGTGGAACCAAATAGTGCACAAGAGAGAGAGAGAGAGAGAGAGAAATAAACGTTTATTTAGAAACAGAGTTCCGAACGAGGCCAGGTATCACCTTAAGGTGGGAGGGTGGCAGGGGGCACCGCTTATTGAATGGATATATACGTGCGATTGTTAGACGCTGGGGAACGTATTCCTGCCCAGCTATGCCCTCCCAGTTTGAAGTGTGTGTGTGTGTGTGTGTGTGTGTGTGTGTGTGTGTGTGTGTGTGTGTGTGTGTGTGTGTGTGTGTGTGTGTGTGTGTGTGTGTGTATGTGCGTGTGTGTGTGTGTGTGTGTGTGTCTGTGCGTGTGTGTGTGTGTGTGTGTTTCTGGGATGTGTGTTTTTCTGGGATGTAAGTATTTCTGGGATGTGCCATTGCTCTTTATTTGGCACCTTATGCGATGAGCCCATGCTCATTCACGACAATGCATGCTGGAACACTGCGGCGTCATTCCAGTGCTGCACTGTCCCATTCGACCCGCTTTGCAAGCGCAGCTGCTGGGCAAGACGTGAGCTCATTACAGTGGCGTAGCCACGGAGCGGAGCATTAGCCCCCTCTCCCTTAATATTCAATTTCACCATGGCATATTGACTCGAAATGACACTCAACCGATCAAGCCAAGCCGGCCTCCTCTTCAGATCAAAGTGGTGCCCCATCACCCGAAATAAAAATTCGGCCTACACCCTTGTCGCGTTACGCTAACGGTCGGCGAAGGGTCGACCAGAGCTTGGGTCGACGAAGAAGAGCGTTGCAGTTGAAGGAAACAGAGAAATACCCCTCTAAGGGGTGCGGGGTGCACACCCTGCCGGTCGATAAGATGCTATGGCGGATGTGCAATCCATCGGATGACCCGGGGAATGACTTTGGCGGCAGTAGCAGGACATTACCGGAGGAGCTGCTTTGGTCGTTGGCGTAAAAGAGAACCAGGAAAGGATTGGGGGAGGGGGTACGAGCCGGGAGTGACGCATCCGCTGGTTTATCACAGGAAAACGAAGTCAAGGACAGGAAGCTAACGGAACACACACTGCAACTTTAGCTTTTCGGCGCTAAGTGAGCCTACGCGAGTTGGGGACGTCCCCACCCCCCTCTTTTTCTCTTTTTCTCGGACGACTTCAGCGTGACTGGGTGGGTATTTTCTCGTACGTAACGACCGAAACGATCTCGAGTGGTATACTGTCTAGGAAACACCGAAGTATGCGTGCGGAATTAATCAAAGGCGTTTCAACAGCGTTTGATGTATACTGTCGTACCGCTTACGTTGCCGCATTGGAGTTCCGCCTTAAGTGCTTCGCGGCATGTCGCTTGAATCGGCGCGCCGCATATTGGATTGGGAAGTTGGGGAAGTGTTCATAAATGAAAAGAAGAGAAAAGTGAGCCCCGTAACTGTCTCTCAGGGAAAGGGCACCTCAACAGTACCTCACGAGGGATGAGGGTAGAGAAGGGAATAAAAGGGGAGGATTAAAAGGTGGAGAGATGGAGAGAGAGGAAGGAGTGAGCGAGGCGCAGGGACAGCGAACGACGGAAGTAAGGAGAAGGCAGGAAAGATGGACACGGTTGCAGGAGTCCGAGGGCGGGGCACCACTGGCGAGAGCTCTTGTCGGCGACGGGAGATGGCGTAGGGCTAAACCAGTCGGCCAGAGCTACGCTGTCGTCGTCGTCGGGGACCGGCGGCAGGATGTGGCGTAGGACCGACACAGTCGGCCAGAGTTGTGCTGTCGTCGGAGATCGCTAGGGCACAACCGGTCGGCGCGGAATCCAGCGAGCGAGTCGCCGAATATTGCACAGTCCCGCGACCATGCACACACTATGATATTCACACATTTTCCCACTGTCTCCCCTCAAGACTAAACGGATATAAACGTTGCGATGAAAGCGTGAGTTATGTTACTGAAAACACATCACTTCAACTTATATTACGAAGGTGTCTTTTTTGTATTGAAACGATCAAATAGGAGAGGTTGGTGCCATTATGGTGGCGCAGGCTGCTCCTTCTCACTAAGCAGGCAAAGTATGTTGTAAGAAAAACAATAAGGACTTAATATGCAATACAATAAGATCGTACGATGTGAAAATGCGTTTATCTTGCTTTTTTATGATTCTTAAAAAATGTGTTTCTTCCCTATTTTCATCAGTTCGTTCGGTGTGTACCTAATTTAATACTGCAACAAGCGGAAGTTCTTGCGATGTTGCTGCTATTGAACGCAGAGGTGATAGCGACCAGTCAAGCCGCCTATGCGCAGCTTTTATCCCTGAATCCTTGTTGTTTACGGATGTTTCATACTTACGGGGCAACGCGTTTCAAACTTCAAACGCTATCTGCACGAAATACTCGCTGTATGTTCGTAGTCACAGACGTGGGCTCAGTGGGACGGCTGCACCCACAGAAGGTCGTCTGGTCAGGTGGCATGTTGCGCATGTGGTAACTGAACAGCAAACCAGGTTTCGAAACGTGAAAAACTGTCTTTTTTTTTTACTTAGACAGTAATCCTAATTTCTTTTATGTGCGTATGTGTATATGGTACATATAGGTATTTATTTATTTATTTTATCTATTTATTTACAACATACTGCAGGCCCACATGGGCCCAGGCAGGAGGGGTAAATTGAAAAACAAAAACAGAGCATTTCAAAAGACGAAAAACAAACAAAATAACGATTACATTTCAATTTCAATGTTAGGTTATGAGAAATTGATCAGGTCGATTGGCTCAACTGAATCAATCAATGATAATGGTATTCGAAAGCTATGTGACGGCCATGTACGTGGCATTTATAATATAAAAATTATAATTGTAAACGTGCGCCCCAGTGTACAAAGAATGCTCAATTAGGGGCGAGAGAACATAAATGGGAGAACATAGATGGGAGAACATGGAAGTTATACAGTACTTGATGATCAGCTTGGAAAAAAAAAACACGAAAAACACGAGAGAAACTTATCAGAAGCAAGTAAATTGTATATTTGACGACAAACACTCAATACTTACAGAACGCTGGTTTACACGAAGTGTTAACACATCGGTTATAATTTGCTTTGCGATCTGTAATCACCGACTAACCACTAGCGGAAACCTCAAGCTTATCGCCGCCGTGGGAGACACGACTGTCAAAGTGCGATACGGATCCACAAATATATAGTTTTTCGTGATAATAGTAATTGCTAGTGTGTGTTTTTTTTTTTTCGTTTCAAAAACCAAGATGTGATTACGAGGCACCCCTTAGCCTTCTGCATGGTTGACTTAGACCACCTGTGTTTGTTTAACGCGCGCCTGAATCTAAGCACGCGGGTATTCTGCGCATTTCTTTCCCGTTGAAATGCGGCCCGCCGTGACCGGGGAATCGAGCCCGCGACCTTGAGTTCAGCGTTACTATAGAAACGGAAGGTCCCGTCCTTTTCCATTCTACAATTTGATGTCTTCAATGAAGCTCTTCCGCTACCACCAATAGAAAAGATATCGATATGCATAACGATGATCTTAAACTTTTTCTCTTTTTTCCCCTTCTTATTTAAGCGATTGTTGTTTGTAGCTAAACATTATTGCTTGCATAATGATGCCCTACTTCTTTTTTTTGCTTCTCTTTACATTTCGTATAACAATTAGTTTCCTTTATGCATATGTCTAAGGGGACCCGCAGTAACCTGTGGCTATCGGACCATAAAGTTTGTGCATATTTTTGTATGATGTGTGTGCAATAAAGAACAATCAACACAATTCAATTTGAACTTAGGGCCTTTTGTGTTTTATTTTCTTTTTGTTTTCTTCAGCGACCTGTATTGCTGTAAGTTACATCGTGTCTATCTTCTCTAACTTGTATGTGCCACTGTAGTATTTTTTTTGTTACACCAGACAGTTGTACACAGCTGAAATGCTGTTATTAGTATGCAATAAACTTCCCTGATTCAAATCAACCCCACAACCATTGCTTCATACGTGTAGCCCCGAGACTGAGCACACAACCTTGGCTCGTAGATTATGGGTTCTTTCTCAGGGTTCGCCATACCGATAGAATATACTGGAAAAAAAAAGAGGGGGGGGGGTACTAGCACCACACGTTATGGATTACATGTTCTAATGAGTAGGTTCTGGGTTCGGTTTCTATAGGAGGCACGATACATTTTTTTTCCCCAATTTCGTTTACCCCTGTGCGCACGGCTATAATTGAGACTGTTTATGCGTTTGTATGAGGACCCGTGTTTGGACCTACGTGCATCTACAGTGTCGTCCTTTTTTAATTGGAACACGTGAACGCGTGGCCAGCGCTCTGTGGCGGCTGCTGAAGAAAGAATGCCTGCTTTTGGCGCCATCTATTGGCAAACAACATAATGTGTCATGGCTCTTGAGGAAGCGCTGCCATATCACGCTTGCGCTCCTGTATCGCCACGGGCGAGGCTGCCATAATCCGTGGCCTCCGCGATCGGCGCGCCGCGCGCCGCCGGCAGCCGATCGCGGAGGCCACGCATAATCGGGCGTGATTTCTTTACATGTCGCCTGATGGCGCTGTAGGCAGCCGCATCAGAGCGCCGGCAGCGCGCTCGCGCGTTCCTCTCCCTAATGAACAACAGCGTACAGTCGCGCTCAACATGAGTTGGAGCACGCCGGCTGGGGTTAAAGTGACCCCAAGCTTGAACAGTGAAGGCAACAAACGCTGAAATGGTTTAGAAGGTACCCCTAAACGAGATAGTTTAATTCACATTGTGTGTGTGTGTGTGTGTGTGTGCGTATGTGCGTGCGTGCGTGTGTGTGTGTGTGTGTGTGTGTGCGTGTGTGTGTGTGTGTGTGTGTGTGTGTGTGTGTGTGTGTGTGTGTGTTATAACTGTGTTTTAAGCGCACGAAGATAACGCAAAGAAGCACGGGACAAGCGCTTCCTCGCCACGAAAACATTTATCGGAAAGAGAAGAATATATAAGCGGGCAATCAATATCGACGCATGCGTGTGAAGGCAAACAGTACAACCGTGACAACTCGAGAACAGTCAATAAAAAAACATAACGCTTAACCAAAAACACAATCTAAGAAAGCAAAACTCATTATCGTGCGGCACCACTGAAGGTTGGCTGATGCACTGTTCTGCTCTTTTTCTTGTGTGAAAAGCTTCCGTCGACCTAAGATTGAATTGATTGTTAGAACAAAAAACAACTTCAGTATCTTGAAAAAAACAGGATAACAGCCGCACTCTCTGCAATGAACCACGATATGCGATCTGCCTGAGGATTTCTGAGAACAATCGTGCTCTCTAAGACGTACATTGATGCACCGTCCCGACTGTCCTACGTACACTTTACCACGGCGAAATGAAGCCGTGTAAATGACGCCCATTGCGCAGTCCACGGACCTTTTGCTGCGTTTCATTATGAGACTCTCTCATTAGACCGTTCAATGAACATTATATTGTGCAGAACGTTTCATAAGAGTAGTATCAAAACAGCAACCAAAAATAGACAGGTTTTTCTTTTCGAACAAAAGAAGCCTTGTCAGAAGAACATTGATACTTTGAGACTCGCTTTGTGGCAGTCGTATATAAGGTCTTTTATTTTTAGAGAGTACAGATTTTTCACAATTTTTGTGACACTCAGCCTTCTTCCGTTTTCGCACATAACTGTATGTCGAGGCTGAAATAGTTTGTCGCAATTCAAATGACTTTTTGGCGACCAGTTGACGAAAACTCGTAAAATAAAGTTTCGATTACGGACTTGGGTGCAGAGTTTGTATGAGAAAGATGTAGTGTACGATATTTTAAGATACACCCAACGTTTTTATTCACAAAAGCCGCAAGTGCTTGCCCCGCTGCTGTGGTCTAGTGGCTAAGGTACTCGGCTGCTGACCCGCAGGTCGCGGGATCGAATCCCAGCTGCGGCGGCTGCATTTCCGATGGAAGCGGAAATGTTGTAGGCCCGTGTGCTCAGATTTGAGCGCACGGTAAAGAACCCCAGGTGGTCGAAATTTCCGGAGCCCTCCACTACGGCGTCTCTCATAATCATATGGTGGTTTCGGGACGTTATAAACCCCACATTTCAATAAATTTGTTCAAGTAGTCACAAATATTAATCGTTGAAATTCAAGGTCATCGTCGATATAACGCGTCGAAATTTTTTTTTCGCCATGGCATAAAGAGTGAAAAAAGACGATTTCAAGAAAATCTCCTCTGCTTTGTTCTCTCCACCCCGAAAATTATTTCTGCCTATGCCCCCGCTGCTAGGCACAGCAGGGCGAGAGACAATTCCCGACTGATATTCCTGGTATATGGACTAATTCCCAGTTTGTATACATTAGTGACTTCTCGCGAATCACCCTTCAGGCGCCACGAAGTGCGCCCGAAAGACTTTATCAAGAAATGCCACGGGAGAGAATAAGCGCTCGTTTTGTTTTCATTTATTTATTCATTTCCAGATGGTGTCTAAGGGCCCCTTGAAGAATGGCCCGTTACGACGACGCTTTACACCTAACGTGTTGGCGTTTTTCCGCATAATAACATCTTCGCGGGTCCTGCGCGCGGGTATTTTACGGTGGCGTTCCACGCCAAGCCGCTGCGCACTGGGCTGACGCAATGCTTACGTCAGACGGAGGAGGGCGCTTGCCCGCACCCCTCGCTTGACGGGGCAAGTGTTCTTCTGTTGTTTGCGCGTGTGTGGGGTGCGGGGGGCAGGGCGTAGAGTAGAAGGGGCAAAACGGAATGGCACACGATCACTTTAACTTGTGTCATTGAATTTATATATTTCTACACTCCAATGGATTTCGATCTGCGTGATTTGGCGGCACCGTGTGCTCGGAGCAATGATCGGGATTTCGCGTGTCTTCGCAGTTGGAAAGCCCGCGCGCGACACACCACTGGCGTGAATACGGTGAGCAGTGCTTAAAAAGTTATGTACGAGACACATTGGCCAGGTTATAAAGCATTTATGTACGAGATTAAATCGCTACGTTATATGGAAACACCGTGCGAATCGTGGCATGTCCGTCATGTGCCATTTTAATCACTCGTCGAAGTGAAATAATAAACTAGAGTACGCTTGTGTTTCTTGGGACCCTTTCACGAATGTACTAAAAGAAAAATTGGAGAGGGTGCAAAAAAGGGCTGCTAGGTTTGTTACAGGAAACTACTATTTTAGAATAAGGTCTTCGGGAATTCTTCAGGCCTTGGGATGGGAACCCCTTTGTGGACGACGGAAAGTTCAAAGACTTAAATTTCTTTATAATATATATCACGGTAAGACTGGACTAAATAAAGAGCGGTATTTAAAGACGCCTAGTTATATGTCCAAACGGAAAGATCACTTATATAAAATTAGAGAATATACCTGTCGATTGAATGTCTTTAAATACTCTTTCTTTCCAAATTCTATTAGTGAGTGGAATGCGCTAAAGATACCAATATTCTCTGATTCTAATTTCCTAACAGCCATTGAGACAGCAGTTTGAGCTGCTGCAATAAGCCATATATTTAACGTTTCCTTTGTACTTCTCTTGGTTGTTGATTTTTATAAGTATAATTTCTGCTTTCGTTGTATAATCCTGTGTTTTGCAATTTTGTTCTAACGCTGTACTACAAGTGTTGATTTCTCCTGTATACTGTAAGGCACGATTTATTTGCCTTTAATTTTGCTGTTTTGTATTATATTTTCTACTGTAACCCCCCTACAACAATGCCCAAAGGGCGATGTAGGTACTTGTAATAAATAAATAAATAAATAAATAAATAAATAAATAAATAAACTAGTTTAGATTGATAAATTATGTTCAGAAAATTTCGGTGTCGTTAATTCCTCAACCATAGCTGTGCGCTAATAAATGAGAAGATCACTGGGAAAAGTCTCGCTTTTTCCACCGAGATCTCTGGTGCTGACGTTATACAAATATCAAGGCGATTTTTTTACGAATTCGATCTACAGTCGTGGATTTAGAACGGCAAAATAAGGCAGTGGAAAAGCAGAAAAAAACAGTTGATCACACGAAAATCCTCGTGAACTCGTTCGATTGTCACTGCTATTCATGCAGATCGGCAGGAGGTAATTTTCCTGAATATCACTACGTTAAAGGGACACTAAAGGCAGCCGTTGATTGTAGAAATAGCGTTCCAGAAACCTCGTAACATTGCTTTTGTACTATGTAAGGGCCTATTTTGAAATAAAATCACGTTTTAGTGGTTCACGTCAGGTTAGCGAACTTCAAATTATCCGCCTCAAGAAGCGTACTAACAGGACCATCTCACGTCACTGTTGACGTGCACAACCTTGGCCGGATTTACTGCGCTAGTAGCAGCAGACCGAAAGCAGTGGGAGTCACAGCACCAACCGTGAACGGCCATTGATCAATTTGCCGCCGTTGGCTCCAAGATTGCAGACAGAGTTAATATTCATTGCAGACGGAATTTTGTTTTTGTTGTTGTTGTTGTTCAACTGGGCCCCGCTAGATGGCACCACCTGTTCAGTGTAACTGTGCGAAAATTGAATTTTCGAACCACTCGTACCATTCTCCATAGTAACGTCTGCGGTTCTTTCTTTTATGAACCAAATAGAAACGAACATACAGCATTTTATTGTGTCTCTTGATGCACGGAAGGTTCTTTTGTTTAGTGCAGCTAGATTGATTACTCGTGATTAATTGAAGGCGGTCCGTCTGACGTCATCAGGATCATTCTGAGAATGTCCTACTGAGGCGCATGCGTTCTTGTGCACGTACCTTAATTTCTCGGTAAGTATAAGGCGCTGTTATTGATAATATTGTCCTTTTAGATGTTGTCATACATTCAAATTTCACTCTGACGTAAATTGTTATTTGAATTTAGTGACCATTGAAGTCCCTGGCTCCTTCAGTGATGCATGTTTTTTTTTTTTGGGGGGGGGGGAGAGGGTGGCAGAAACTACGTGGGGCCCAAGTAGACGCCGTCGAACTTTCGGTTGTCACGGCGACTGTGCTTGGAAGGGGTGTCGCCATCCGCATTTTTATTTTACGCGTTTTTTCTTCTTTTTTTTTAGCTTACGAAGCGTCTTGACGTAGCATGCGTGGTGGTTTCGGTATTTTGAAAAAAGTAAGTTACTGATACGAGAAAAAATTGTTGTACCCTTTACGGTGTCCCTTTCAATTCTCCCTCTGCATAGCTAAAACTAGAACTTTCCATTTCATGCTTTCAACGTGATAATACGAATTTTCTCATGGCATGACTGTTACGTGATTGATATAAACTAATAGCAAAAAAAAAAACACCAGGCCATACTTTCTCATCGTCGTCAGCCACTGCATGAACGATTGGCCCGAAATTCCTTGAAAATACTTAGCGGATACTACGCTTCTCAGAAGAATGACGAAAAATAGCATAGCCAATGCCGGCCTACTACCCAAAAATTTGTATTATTGATTCCCTAGTGGGTATCAACCAAGTGTGCTTGCAGTAGTTACCCAATGAGCGTTCAGAAAAGGCTCTGAAAGGCCGCTCTTCTAGCTTTCGCTGTGACTGTGTTGCGCCTTCCGCGCAGGCCTGGCGTTTTTTTTTTCAGGGTCGTTTGTTAAATTATAATCAACATGTAGTTACTATGCACTAATTAAAAATCACTGCACTTTTTCCCTATGCTTGTTGCGCATAGGTTTGGTTGCTCGCGCAGAAAGAGCCATGACTTGCAGAAACGAAATGCTACGTCAAAGTGATTTCAATGTGATTTCGTTAGGTCATTGTACTCTGATTATGTATGTTACGTCTGGACATGTTATTTTGTACAAACAATAGATTTTGTATTAAACTTTTTTAAAATAAAGGTCGAAAGTTATTGAACGGAAAGGGCCTGATTCCTATATAGACCCCGGCGTATATTTGACGTACCGTCATTGACGTGCGTTAAATGCCCAGCTACGCATTGCGACGTTTATTAATATTTTTTTTCAATTTATTGTACACGACCTCATTGGCCAGACATTGTCGTGGTCGGTCGTAAAGTTTTTTTGCATCTTAACAAGGAATCAGTCTGCGGTGACAGTCGTACACGAAAGACATATCGCATCCGTTGGGTCTTTGACGTCATTGACTGTAGAATAGGCGTATGTTAACGAACGTAAGTTTCCATCGCTTGTAATTACTTCCCGTCAGCCGTAAGCACCAATGCGGCCTGATGCCCTCAGCGTCAAAAAGGAAATGCTGTTATAGCGCGTCACGCAGTCCACGCGTGTTTGCCTTTCTTTTCTCGTTTTAGTGCTAATTACAATCTCAAGTCCGAAGGTCATTATATATTTCGTGACAGAGTTCGCAAAGCAATTTACGCAAGCTCTGTTTGTGGATACTGCGCTGCGACGGTTCAATTTATTTACGCAAATGCCAGAGTTCGCCACACTTGTTTCGTTGGTAAGTAGATGTGAATATGATGGCGGAAACACTTTTATTCATTCCTTATTGAGACGAACCCTGGACATGTTCTTTCACTAAGATCAGGTGAATCTTGCGCTGCTAATAGAAAACTTTCGACAAAAAACATTATTAAAAAAATTGGCGGCATATCCACGGAGTGAATGATGGAGAGTGGGGCGAAGCATTCGTCCGTCCATTCGTTCTTGCGTCCGTCTGTCCATGCGTCCGTCTGTGTGACCGTCCATGCGTCCATCCGCCCGTCCGTGCGTCCGTCCCTGCATTCGTCCATGCATCCGCCCCTGCGTCCGTGCATGCGTCCATCCATGCATCTGTCTGCGTGTTCCTTTGTCCATCTATTCAACACTCCAAGTACCACCATCTCGCATCTTTTCATCACATATTCCCCATATAGAAGCACCGCCATCCAGCGGACATTCTAAGGACTAAACTGGAGGTGGCTCACGCACACTTTCTGACAGCTTGCGCTTCGGGTCTACTTCCCACCTTTAACCACCTCGAGTTCATGGTATATACTAGTTCACTGCATTCATGGCACTGCGGGCCAACGCTCGCTAAACCTTTCTGAAACCAAGGAGGTTACGCCCAGCGAGTATAACGTAGCAACCCTTTCTTGTCAGATAGTGCTCAATGTACATGTTAATGGCTGCTAATGGGGAGTGAGAGACAGGAGCATTCGGCTTTTAGTGAACGCGCACGCCGCGAACTTTTTATTGTTCAACAAAGCACAGGAGAAATCTACTACCAGCACCACCTTGCAGGTCAAAATGTAACACTTTTTACACACTACGACTACGAGGGACGAACGGGTGCCGTTTTAACGAGCTTCGCCCCTAAAAGGATGGAGTGATAAGTAAAGATAATACAGAGAAAGATGGGGACATGGTCGAAAGATTCCGAGGACGGGGCACCACTCAGCGAGAGCTTCACGGCGTTAGGAGATGGCGGAGGGGGAGCCAGTCGGCCAGAGCTGCGCTTTCGTCGGAGATCGCGGGGGCACAACCGTTCGACAGGGAATCCAGCGAGCGACCCCAAATGGGTGGTTCGAGAAGCTTGGTGTGTGCGTGCTTTTGGGTGTTTCGCAATGATCTCCTGCTCCGTGCCAGAAATCGGACGTTCATTCGTGTGCTTAGCAGTGCAACACTTTACGGCTTGTACGGGTGATGACGACGGTGATACGTTCATAGCTATAGGCTCAAACAAAGCGTAGCAACGTGTAATGGCAAACAGCCGCAATAAAAGATCGCTATACCGTGTAAGAAGTGGCTCATAACCACCAAACCCTTGGTTGAATGTGCATCAAATATAGGAAAACAGCGCACACAAATACCTATATACCCGGCACTTCTTTGGCGGCTTCATTTGTACAGGTCCGCATTTGCGTGCAGTTGCCGTCGCGATTTTCTTATCATTAATTGCCAGCTGTGCTTTCTTGCTTCTTCAAGTTTTAACATTCGATCGTCGATTGGTCGGATATCGTCGGGACGGCTTTAAGCTCTCCCATAGTAGAGTACTCTGTGCTCTAAATCGTTACCCCCTTTTTCTAAACCCCCCACCCCCCCCCCCTCTTGCGAGTGTGACGGGACGGCTTTGTGCTCTCCCATAGTCGAGTGCCAAGTGCTCTAAATCGTTAACCACTTTTTCTAAACGCAAGTCGGCCTAATTGGGAGTAATGGGACAGCGTAATGGTACTGTTGCTATTTCGTACTCTAAATCGGCGGACACTTTTAAATGCGGGAGCATTTCTTAGTCGCTCTATGTCACGCGTCGGCGGCTATGTCCACACCACCATTGCGCATGCTTGCGTCTCGTGCCAACTGTTTGCCCCCCCCCCCCCCCCTCTCCCTATCTCTTGACTCGCAAAGCAATCAGCGTCTAGCTGCTAGTAAAGTCCGACTGCCCGATCGCACATCAGCGTCCCACCACTCGTTGAAGACAACGCTTCTCCTTCAGTCAATAAATATGAATAATAAAGGTGAAATAACAATTAAGCATTCCCGAAGCGTACCAAATTACGCAACATTCACGTGATACCCTCCCCACCCCTCCTCCGCGACGCATTTACTCGAGTTCACCCCATGGAAAGATGCGGGAGGCATTTTTTTAATTTTTTACTGCCCTCTACTGCTTGATAAACGCTCGCACATATGTGTCGTAATTTGCCTGAAAGCAAACCACACGGAACAGTTAGATCTTGAATCCATTTGTTTACACCGGTGGCGACTAATATAGGGGCTTTAGCGGCGACGGGAGATATCCTCAATCACGAAAGACCCAGGCGCCGCTGCGTCCAATAAAAAACTCACGCCACTCACGCTTCGAGGAAACGCAATGTTGTGTTGTTATCTTTTTTTTTTCGCACATTACACGCCGAGCGGTGTTGGTCTTGTACTCCTAAGGGACCCGCGCCCGTATGAAGCTTCAAGCTACGCATAAAAATAAAAGACCGACAGTAAGAGAAAGTGGTCGGTCAAGCGGCGAAAGACGCAAATGTGGCGCTTGTAACGACGGTGGCGGCGGCCCGGCGTTATCAACAGAGGCGGGCTTTTCCGCGTGACGCAGGCGGCGACTTTATTTCGTCGCTTTTCCCGTGCCGAATCTCCGACTGCCGCCCAAAGCATCGGCGGCTGCCGTTTCCCTCGAAATTCCCGCCTCAAAGCCAAGCACGCCCTCACCCGCCATCTCTTCGAACGGTTCTCGCGGAACCGGTTCAGAAGACGCCGCGTGAGGCCGCCACTGCGCACGCGCGCACTCACGCACGTACAAAAAGAAACGTAAGAATAAGAACAATCAAAGCTACACTCGCACGCGAAACAACGCAAAAGAACGGCTACACGTCATGGTGGCGTGATGCCTGCACCTGCACAGTCATTGGCTACGTCTTGCCACGCCTGCTAACGTCATCAAAGGGCGCCTAAACGTCATCATGCGTGTGTGAATGAGAGAAAGAGTGATGCATGGGAGAGGAGTAGGCTTGTCGCTTGTATTGGCGCTGCGCCTCCCCCAACATCGTACGATGCCGCGAGCATACCCCCCTTGAAAGCCCTCATACGCTTCTAGACCGAGTCGTGTGGCGGACGGCGCGCGAGCTTTGGAGCTCCGGCGCACATTTTTTTTAAGTATACATCCCATTTTTTCGGAGCCGTTCTGCCCAGTGCCTGTTCCTCAAGAACCTCCAGTGCGACACCTTGACTGTGTTATTCCTTTCGTGGGTGGTGTTCTTTCTACAGCGCGGGATTTTGTGTTTCTTCGGAGGTGCGCGCTTAAACTCCCGTTGGATGGCCGGTGTACTACGTGGTTCGGCGTCTCCTGCAAGCATGGGAGCCTTAAGGTGGAGCATCTTGCCCCTGCGGTCAACGTCGTCTCTGGTAGTAGCGAGCTTCGCCATCGTGCTCATCACAGTCGCGTGTTGCGGCGTGCGGACAGTGGATGCCTCCAGTGAGTATCAATATTATCATCGCCGCTACTGCGTCGTTCTCATCGACGGCGTGAATGCAAAAGTGAGGTGGCGTGAGCGGCGGCGGAGGAAAAAAAAAATCGGTGGCCGGTTCTTTTTGCAGGCGTGGCACCTCGGCGCCCGCCGCCCATACATTCTAAAACGCCGGCATGGCCTAGCGCCGGCAAGACTGCGCCGCTTCAATATCGTTCCTTCTCGAACTTCCCGACGTGACGCGCGGTTCATTCAGTCTCCACATTTAGCTGCTTTGAAGAACGATGAGTTTTCTTTTTAGGACACGTAGCCGGTAACCGCAGGCGGTTAGCCGGCAGGAACTGCGAAAGCGTAAAAAAAAAAAAAAAAGCCACCGACTCGTGTACGCCTCCTCTCCCTTGAGCCTTGCTCGCTCCGTGGAATGTACTCGTTTCTTTTTGAAATTAGCCGCGTGCCCGGCATTTCGTACATTTATTTCGATAACAAAACTCGCTATCGCGGTTACGTGGAATACGACCGATTAGGAAGTGTTTTGCCTATGCGGTGTTGCGTCATTCAAACTCGCTACGAAAACTGAGCATTCATATCGGATTGACATTCATAACTGGCGAATCCGGGTAATCCCAGTTCCTAGAGCTTGTACAGGGCCGGATTTACAAGTGTCGGGCTTCCGCAGATCGTCAAAAGCGCTCACGAAATGCTTTTTATTCGACCCTAGTAAGAGGCCAGTTGCCGAGCCACGCTCGCGGGGTCATTGAAACTCGGCGGCCGGCTTTTCCTCCGCCGCCGAGCCGGCATTGCCCGCGCCGTTGAAAACGGCCCTCTTTTCGGGCGCATCTCTTCCTCCCCGAGTCTTCTCCCTTTCTCATAATCTTCTTCTTCACGCTTCAGTCTCGTACTTGTCTAGGCATTTTTTTTCTTGCTTGATATTTTTTTGTGTCTCCTCTCTGGTGGCCAATCTTGCGCCGGTGGCCGCTCCTGTGGAGTGCGGCGCGTTAGTTGTTGCAGACGGCGCGATGATGACGTTTTTTTTTTGTGTGTGTGGTTTGATTTCGAACGCCGTCTGCTGGCGAATCGAGTGATGACGTCGCATTTCTAGGAACACGTGTGCCTCCGCCATGCTTGTGGAAAAACCGATAATGGCCTGGCCCTAAAACCTAGCTTGAACTAACCAAAACTGTAAAACGATAGCCCACCGATCGCTGTTCCCAACTCTGTACGTGCAGACTACTAGTAGACGAACGACTACTAGGTGACTACTAGCGACTCTTCTGGTTGCGCGTTTTGAGGGCACGTCTGGCACGCGGTATCGCTTTGGATCGCGATCGAGACCGCTGGAGGTCACTAGTAGCCAACACGACAGCCCCGTTATCTGCCTTGTTAACTACTCGTTTATTACGAGTAGCTTACAAGACTCCTCGGTTATTTCTGTTACTGCACCACGTGTCGTCTGCTTTTGGCGAACCTCGTAGTTCACCCGAACGTCATTCAGTGCGTAGTCCCATTTTTCTTTGTCCGTTTTCCGCTCGCTGCGCGGGGCCTAAAGGATTATCCATTGTGCCGCGTCGTCATCTTGGAAGATCGAACGTCTAGCCATGCTTTCCGTAAGACGCTCGATTGTGCTGTCGCGTTCCTCGTTCCATAACCCCTTCAGGCGCAGCGTCCACATTTGTGGACGCCAACTTCACAGCTCAATATCTCGAAATTTACTTTGAATCTCGCGCGCAACCAGTGCTCTCTCTATCACTACATGTTGCTGCAGCGACCCGTGGCGCCATCTGCCGCAGCTGACACAAAATAACTACAAAAACAACTCTCAAAGATGGACGCCTCCACGTTTTACGGCGGCGCACGTAAGTGGCTCTCACTTTTCAAGCCCTTGCTATGTTTCATTCGAGGTGGCATGAAATTATGCACTTGTCAGTAAGAGCTAAGAGATACCTCATGCCAATAAACAAGACTTTTGCAACTAGAAACTATTTATAACGTCAAAAAGGGTGCGTAAAATACCGCGTCCACGATCGTGGACATTGCGCCTTAGTGCTGCCTTTGTTGCAGGGCAGCCATTTCGCACCGTGTGCGCAGATATGATGGTTATGTGTGATTTTTTGTCTCCAGGACTTGAAGATCATGCTTCAAAACGTCAGAAAGTTGATGATGCGACAGCAGAAGAAATCCTCATGAGAATATCAAATGGAGATATCTCAGATGGCGACTTTTCAGATGACGAATTGGAAGCAGAAAATGAAGAAAACATAGTAAGTTTGCTCGAGATTGTGAGACATTATTTTGTGTTCTCGGGAAACATATGGCACCAAACTGTCTAAAGGTACTTTGACCCTAATTTACGCTGTTTGTTTCAGCCTGCCAATGGTCAGGTGACCGCATCCACGACCACAGCTGCACTGCCTGCACGACCAGACGCCACGGTCAGCTCGAACGCACCTGCGGCATCTACGAAGGCTGAGTTCAAATGGGTGAAGAAAGATTTTGCTCCAAGTGATGTTGACTGCCACTACAATCCTGAAGTAGCCTCGACATGCCAGCAGCCACTTGTGTATTTTAGCAAGTATTTCACCGAACAGATATTTGAAGACCTTGCTGAATTCACAAACAGGTATGTCCTGCAAAGAGACGGTGCCGTATTAGCCACTACAAAAGAAGAGATCAAAATATTTTTTGGAATGCTCATGCTGATGGGTGTTCTGAAATACCCACGCGTCAGAATGTATTGGCAAACTGCAACGAGGATTCCCGCAATAGCCGATTCGATGGGCGTGAAGCGATTCTTCAAAATCAGAGGCGCTCTCCACATAAGCGACGCTAATGAAGAACGGGACCCGAACAGCCAAGACAAATTTTGGAAAGTTAGGCCGTTGCTAGAAGCTGTCAGAAGCCGCTGCTTACAGCTTGTTCCCTTGGAACAGAATAGCATCGATGAACAGATGGTGCCGTTCACAGGACGCATTGCTGCAAAGCAATTTGTGAAAGGAAAACCGAACCCAGAAGGCGTGAAGGTTTTTGTACGCTGCAGTTTTGACGGTCTTGCACATGACTTTGAGTTTTACCAAGGGAAGGGAACGGGAGTGAGCAAAGAACATGCACATCTTGGCCTTGGTGGCTCCGTCGTAATGCGCCTTGTTGAAAGCCTCCCGAAGGCACAGAACATCAAGTGCTACATGGACAATTATTTTACGTCCGTGAAGCTCTTTCTTGAGTTAAAAGAGATCGGCATTTTGGCTAGTGGCACAATTAGGGGAAACCGCTTGGCAGGATGCGTCATGAAAACAGACAAGGAAATGAAGAAAGAAGGACGGGGAAGCTATGATGAGCGGGTTTCCCAGAACGACGAAGTTGTCCTTGTTCGTTGGCAAGACAACGGGACCGTCAACATGGCTTCTACCCACCTTGGAGTTGGAAATATTGGCACCGTGAGAAGATGGAGCGAATCCCAAAAGGTCCACGTTGACATTGACTGTCCAGAGGTAGTCCTGGACTACAACAAATACATGGGTGGAGTAGACAAACTAGACTTCATCATGTCCCTCTACCCAATGCGGACGCGAACGAAAAAGTGGCCTGTGAGAGTGATTTCCCATTTTGCATCTTTTGCGCTCTCCAACAGTTGGCTTGAATACTTAAGGGATGCCAATAAAGCAGGGCTACTAAGAAAAGAGACACTGGACATGATGGCGTTCCAAACAGACGTCGCGAATTGCCTGCTGAACAGCAATAAGCCACAAAAGAAGCGTGGACGTCCGAGCAATGACAACTCCCGAACAGTGAAAAAGAAGGTACCCAATGCTTCACCACTACCAGTCAGCACTGTTCGCTATGATGGGATTAATCATTGGCCGCAGCAAGTAAACATGGCTAACGCACAACGCTGCCGGAGAGAGGAATGCACATCCAAAAGCCGTGTCCGCTGCAGGAAATGCAACATTTTCCTTTGTCTGACATCTCAGAACGACTGTTTTTATTTGTTTCATACCAAATAGACTCTTTCTGATTATTTTTGCGGAAAAGACTTCCTAAGCAGTGTTCCTGCAATGATTATTTGCGAGCCTCCGAAATAAAAGCGTTTGTTTTCTTCTTCTCCACCGTTCATGGGTATTGCAACAAGGAAAGCGAGATGTAAAATATGTATTTACTAGAGCCTATACAACAGGCAGTATGGCGAAAAACCCACGCACAAGCCATGGCGCACCTTCGTCGTCTTCCTTTCCCTGCGTCTTCGTGCGCGCGCTTGGGTAACGGTCACGTGACAATATGACTGCTTTGAGGCGCAATGTCCACATATGTGGACGCCATTGAAAAATTGAACCAATGAATTTTTTTCTGAATTTCTTGTGGATTCCTTCTTTAATAGCGTTATGTATTCATAATCTGAACAAAATTTTTTTTTCGCTACGTCAGATTTAATTCGCGCCTGAAGGGGATAAATAACCGCTGCCAAAAGAAGCTACGCAGCCTTCCCAGCAAGTGGCCGTCGTCTGTATGTCGCAAGAAAAAAAAAAAAAAACGGGGCTTGCGTTATCGGCATGACGAAATTAAGCCTTCCTAGAGCGCTTTTTTTGTTGTTGTTGTTATCAGAGCGCTTTTTTTGTTGTTGTTGTTATCAGATGTGTAAATATTTCCTGTCAGTTGGGGATATGTACAATGTATATGGACGCGACAAAGATTGCCACCGTGTTGCAAACGTCGACGTATGTTTTTTTTTATATATATATAGTGTCGCGTGCACCACGGTGGCCGCTTGTGTTGTGGCCACTTTTCCGAGCCAGTACGAGGAAATTCTGTTATGACGTCATCGTATCGCCCGCGGTACGCTACGTGATTGTAAACGACGCGTGAAAACCCTATTACTAAGGCCATATGTTAGTGGTTAATCAGGAACAGGTGATTATTTATACTGATACTACAGTAATGCTACCTGTAATACAATAATTATTAACCACAACTTGCTAATACTTATAGTACTACCACTGGCATCATCATCATCAGCCTGACTACGTCAACTGCAAGACAAAAGCCTCTCCCATGTTCTGCCAGTCAACTCGCCCTCGTGCCTGCTGCTGCAACTTTATACCCCCAAACTTCCTAATCTCATCTGTCCACCCAACTTTGTCTACCCCTAGCCCGCTTGCCTTCTCTGGGAATCCAGTCAGTTGCCCTTAATGACCAGCGGTTATCCTGCCTACGCGCTCCATTCCCGACTCATGTCTATTTATTCTTGATTTCAACTATGATATCCTTAACACTGCATTGATAACATTGCATTGATGATTAACCGAGGGGACAAATCGCAACTCATGATTACGGAGTTAGACAAGGAGAGCAGAAATGTAGGTCTTGAAATTAATCTACAGAAAACGAAAGTAATGTACAACAACCTCGGAAGAGAACAATGCTTCGGGATAGGTAATAGTGCTCTTGGAGTTGTGAAAGACCCCGTCTATACTTAGGACAGGTAATAACCGCGGAGCCGAACCACGAGGTAGAAGTAACAAGCAGAATAATAATGGGGTGAAGCACATTCGGCAAGCACTCTCTCAAATCATGACTGCTAGATTTCCACCATCCCCCAAGAGGAAGGTATAGAAGAGCTGCATCTTGCCGGTACTTACCTACGGAGCAGAAACCTGGAGGCTTACAAAATAGGGTTCGGCTTAAATTGAGGACGACGCAGCGAGTGATGGGTAGGAAATGGTTGGTGTAACCCTTAAGAGACAAGGAGAGAGCGGAGTGGGTCAGGGAACCACCAGCATAGTTGCCCATAAATAACACTAGAGGGAACTCTGGCGCTAGTGTCTAAGGGAGCTGCAACGCACGACGCTTCAACGAGCGTTGGAATGATGTATAGTATACACGGATTTGTCTATAATCTTCGTTCTTTGCTTGACATCGCGTGGCTCCTAGAGCTGCTTTGTCACGAGACGACAATGGGCAAATGTTAAGCAGTTACTCTTCATCACCTTGACCTTGTTAGGCTCATCTATTCAAACCGGATCGCCCCGCCGCGGTGGTCTAGTGGCTAAGGTACTTGGCTGCTGACCCGCAGGTTCCGGGATCGAATCCCGGCTGCGGCTGCTGTATTATTGATGGAGACGGAAATGCTGTAGGCCCGTGCGCTCAAAATATGGGTGCACGTTAAAGAACACAGCAGTGGGTGGAAATTTCCGGTGCCCTCCACTACGGCCTCTCTTATGATCATATGGTGGTTTTGGGACATTAATTAAACCCCACATATCAATTAATCAATTATTCAAGCCGGGTTGCGAAGTTCACGACGGTCCGCTAATTTATTCGTAACAAAAAGCGAGACACTGTAATAAACAAAGCCTCAAGTGCAGTGCGTTCTAAGCCCGCAAGCAGGAAGACTAGGCAAGTCCAGGCACCATACCCCTCGTTCCCATGGTGGCTGAAAGGCCACAGCGCCAGTCCCCTCTATTTAATTCAGAAAACTGCGACCAACAACACACCGCCTACCAAAAAGAAGCAGTGAGGTCCAGAACACCGTGTCATGCTTCGAGTTCGCCTCGGTATGACCATAGGTTCGATGATGCAGTAATATGTGCAAAATAGTTTAAAGTAGTTAGGGCTTGGTAGAATGAATGAAATTCGGAAGTTCACTGCTATTTTATTCAATGTCAGTTTACTCATATGACAGACATAACTCGAGGTCACTGGGTGGTAATTTTTGTGCTGCAGGACATGTAAATTTGTGTGATAATTAAGTCTGCGTACTTTCTACGGCTTAATTATTGATTTAAATAATAAATGTCAACCGATGACGAAGAGGTCATTTTTTAAAGACAGGCGGGCCCAGTGACAGACTTGACAAAAGCCAAATGAGACTTTCCGTATTTTTATAAATGTAGTTAATTAGCTTTCTGGGGGTAATTACTTCGGGCTGCATTTTGCTAGTGCTGAACTATTCGCTTCGGTTGTGCAATTCAATTTTAAAAAAGGGAGCCTGCTTGTGATCGCGGTGGAGTTTAATTTTCTCTTCTTGGTCAGTATAAAAACAATTTATGCCTCCAGTGCCATATAATTACGGTACTGAGAATGTCCATCGCCGTAGACTCCATTAAAACATCCTCTGTAAACAAAACTGGTAGAGTTGAGCTGCTGCTCATTACACAACGGGAGGCGAAACTAAATATTACGAAGGACATGAAAAGACAAAAGGTTCATTATTGCCACCGTAATATAAGGCGATAACTTCATATCGACTCGAACAATTCGGTCGGAGAATCAGTATTATAGGTAATGCCACCGTTATAAATTAAGTCCAGTCGAATTCTTAACTCGCTACATGCAACGGAACACTACTTACACAGTTACTGTGAAACAAACACTTATTGTGAACAAATTCTCTTCACGACGAAGCGCGAGAAGCTATGGCCGGATAATGTGACTCGATTAGGCAAATTTAGACGCTTAAAATCTGCAAGAGCTTATACGTAATATTGCGCTAAATGCTTTTTAATATACTCCGAGACGGGTATAGCTCGTTTACACAAATCATTCGAGCGCGCCTCTTAGTCGCCGTACACGAGTTCATTTTCTCACAAATAATGTCTTGCGAACGGGTGATTACGTTCTGTGTAATTTACCTAGAGTGGACTGCGTGTTATTTCGGGCGTACTCTAAAAAAATATTTACCCAAAAATGTCAACTTGTTCTTTGAATATCATCATTAAATTGTATAATCCTCGGCGGGTCCGCCGCAGTGGTGTGGCAATTATGGTGCTCTGCTGTGTCTGACCCAAAAGGTGGCGGGTTCGACCCCGGCCGGGGCGGTCCCATTTATATGGTGGCGCAGCCGGCGAAAGGCCCCCTTTATCGTGCGTTTTCAGTGATTAAGAGCATCATATGGTCGAAATTTCCGGAGCCCTCCACTGCGGCGTGTCCCACGATCGTATAGTTTTGGACGTAAAACCCTACATTTTGTTTAATAATAATAATAATAATAATAATAATAATAATAATAATAATAATAATAATAATAATAATAATAATAATAATAATAATAATTCATCATCAATTCATTTTAATACTTCATTATTAATAATTCAATAATTAATTAATAATAATTCATTCATAATTCATTATTAATAACAATTCAATATTATCATTTATATCCAGGCTCGTATATAAAAAAATATATATGCACTGTTCGCATTCTTAGACGTAACACGCCCCCCCCCCCACCCATACTCACACACACACACGCTCACTGTACAGACACGCACCAGGAAGCTTGCGAAACGCTAAATTTCCGAGAAAGCTATATTCCCACTCTTTCTGCGGGAAGAGCTTCCAAATGAATGTTCCAGACTGTTATAATTCTTGCGACCTACGTCTATGTTTATAGTCTTGAGTGACAACGGCTATCTGAGATACGATTGATGTGTTTGTCGACGCCTCTAATAATCAGCCAATTGTTCCATTTTCCTAGCGTTCATGCTGCCTGTGGGATCAAGATTGGTACTTGCAAAGCGTGAAATGCATGCTACTTTTGGCCCAGTGGAGTGCGCACGCCCTGAAGGCTGTCGAAATGTCCTAACTACAGTTAAAAAAATAAAACCAGTAAGGAAAAGTGAAATGTGCACCCTGCTTTGTTGCGGCCGGGAGGCATAGCAATGATTCGTAAAAAACGAGGGACGTAGGACTGCTTGTACGATTTAGCAGAGACAAAAAAAAAAACAAGCAAACAAATTCAATAAGTATACCCTTTGGCGAAGTGTTGGTTTGCATGTATTGAAAACGCTTATTGCACGAAATCGTCACCGTAAAGTGCGTTACGAAGAAAAAAAGAAACGAGACGCGCAGTAGATGAAGCTTCCTCTGTCACGTTCAGCCCAATCGACGCTCACGATTCAAACAGAATAAACGACGCTTACGTAGGGCTGTATTTAGCTTCGAAAGGCTTATACAGAATGCAACACAACTCTCGATTTGGTGGCGAACCGCTGGCATTACACAGAATTCGAACGAGACGATTTATAAACGACGTTTGGAATCGAAACCCGTGCTTGTCACTTGTCCATATCGGCTCCACCCGATTTGCCGGCATGCATGGCCAGCATGACGCGGGATCGAATCCCGGCCGCATCTTCGATAAAGCCGAGAATGATTGAGGCTCGCGTATTCTTAGATTTTGGTGCACGTTAAAGACGTGCAGACGGTCGAAACTTCCGGATCCTTCAACTGCGGCGTCCCTCAATCATACCGAGGCTTTTGGGACGTTAAACTCCCAACAATTACCATATCATAGCCATGAGTTCGCGGAAGGCGGCCGCCTCCAT
Source organism: Rhipicephalus annulatus (assembly GCA_013436015.1). NCBI lineage: Eukaryota > Metazoa > Arthropoda > Arachnida > Ixodida > Ixodidae > Rhipicephalus > Rhipicephalus annulatus. The sequence goes on from WOVY01004732.1 coordinate 50,577, forward strand.
TATCGCTCAATCTGCGCGTGACAAGGAAAAAAGAAAGATAGCCCCAACCACGACAACGGGAACCGCCGCGCTGCGCGACGATAACGGGCCCGAGCGTCCATGGCGCGAATCCGATCGATACGCTCGACCAGCGCCCACGTATACGAGGGCACTTGATCTTCCGGCGACCTCCTCGCGCCACGCCAGGGCCGCCAGTCGCCGACAACATCGACCGGATCATCAGACATACACACACCCGGAAGCAGCGCTTCACTATAGTGGCATCGCCATCTTTGTAATCGCCTTTATAACTCGCCTTTATCTGCACGTATCTGGCGGATGCCAAACGAAATTCGTTGTGTCCTGGGGGGGGGGGGGGGCAGAATGGAAAGACTATTCGCTTTTTTAACGCTATCTAGGCTACAGCCGCGCGAAAGAGATATCAAACAGCAGATAACCACTCTGTATGCGGTTATTTCCGTCGCCACTGTATACATGATAGCAAGGACAGAAAACGTCCAGACTGTTTAGTGTTGGTGCTCACTTGTCATGCATGTGTGACTGGCTTTCAGGAGGCACGCGAACTCATTCATCATTACGGAAGACATAATTACATTCGCTCAGATCATAGTCTGGTCGGACAGAAGTGGCACCGAAAAATGGTCAATGGGCCCCGTCAAGCTGTATAGTACTAAAATTACAGGGTGACATAGCTTTTTTTTTCACAGTGTAATGACATACTGTTGCTACGATCCGTATCACGACTTACATGTATATCCATCACACGTGCATGAAGCTCATTCAGACTAACAATTAACGGGTCTGAGTTGCCAAAGCCACGATATAATTAAGAAACACGACGTATACATTGCTGGAGTATCTGTGGACTTTGAACCACATGCACGTGTTTTATCAACCCGCACATCATGAGTGTTGTGAGTGGGCGTCAACGTCCGTGAGCGCGAAGGCTAAAAAAAACAAAACTGTGGCAATTGTGCGAGTATTCCGTTAAAATGGCAACCTAAGTTCCCACTGCACCCCCACCCCCGCATCGCCGTTTTATCGGTGTCTGCCGAGCGGCGCTACTTGAGGGTTTTTTTTTTTCCCCTAACATAACTCTCGGTGAAATGGCACGCGTCAAAAAAAAAAAAAACAGCACAATCACTTCTGATAATCTTAGTGTAACTCGACAGACACTTGGCATCAACAAAGTTGGCAACCCAACACGCCGCCCCTGTATATATAGATAGTATACACAAAGAAGCTATACGACGTTATCGCGCGGCGGCAGACAGCTTGCCGGCAGTCGGGTCAGTTAACTCTTGTTCCAGCGAAATCTGATACGCCATTAGCGCGCACTCGCGATATAGAGGTCGCCCCTTGCTTCTGCCGCAAGCACGGACTATAATCTATAACGACGGTACTGACGTTTTGTTATCGCTCTCTCAGTTGTGTGCGTTTATTAGACGTGAAATGGGAGAGGTTGGCGTCTCGGCACGCGAAGCGAAAGATGTTTTGCTAGCATACGAAATTAAAAGCGCGAAAAGAAGGATGTGCACAAAGTATATATGACACGCAGTGTAACACTCGATGCACAGCCGCTCACCAAAGTTGGCGGAGCGTGTGGCTTCATCTTCGATCAGTCGTAGAAGTAGCCGTCGCGCCTGATGAGTCGGTGATCAGCGCCTCTCCGTTGATGCAACGCGCCGCTCTGACGTCTGGCGCGGTCTGTAGCACGTGCGAATGAATACGCCGCTGTATAGAGGCGTGCATGAGTGTGTGTTCAGAAGTGGTTCATTCGGCGCGATGGCGAGCGTGTTCTTGCATTCCAAGAAATTTTCACGCGGCGATATTTGTTGCGTGTTTCGCAAGCTTCTAGTTCGGCCAGTCTATAGTTCGGCCCATGGAGTTCGGCCTGACTATAGTTTGGCCTGTCTAGTTTGGCCTGTAAATTTTGTTGTACCAAAAGCGGTGTACTTGACGGTGCCTTGTACGCATTGCACGCTTTAAAGGGACCAGCACATCTCTATGTAAGCGCAAGATTGACTTCGATTTTGACTGCGATTCGAATGCACCGGCCTCCGTATGTGGCTGATAGTCCCTGTCGCGAAGGCTGTTGGCGCTTCGTAACTTTTTTTTGTCCCTTTTGTTTTTTTTTGCGATTAGTTTGACGTAGATAAGCCAGAAGAGGAGAAAGCGTGCGAAAAAAAAATTAAAGGTTATCGGACGGCGTTGCGAGCTCTATATATGTAGCGCTAACGCCACTTGGTCTGACCGTGAAGGGGCAGGTCACGTGGTGTATTGAGGAAGAGGTATTGACGATGAGTTGCATGCTGCTCGCGCTCTGATGGTCCGACGATATCTGTCTTTAAAGAAGTGCGCGTGGTTATGTCACGTCTCCGTGTTTGCAAGCTGGCGTCCGAGATGGGCGCATGCGAAATAGCGCGCATAATAGTGTAATCCCCGAAATCGACACGATAAACGAAACCAGGTTGTTCAGATCGATGAAAAAGTGCGCACAACAGAAAAATGGACTGGCACCGATTTTTTTTTTTGTGTATCGTACGTGTGCCACTTCTTATGAGGATTAGCCTTTAAGCTGGGGTAAATTCCAAGAACAGATAGAAAGCTGTTTTTATGCTTCAACGTAGAATAATACCTCGATAAATGTATTCTTGCTTTGCTTGTAATCAGATATCTCGTTCTGGTGATGTAACTACATATAACGGTGTTTTGGTGGTTGAGCAGTTTTATAGGTAACACGAGAAAGAAACTTTTTTTTTTCGATAGGAATTCAGATATGTGGTCAGCCACGTCTGCCAAGAGCATTGCAAGGCAACAGGGTGAAATCGCGTACATCTTCAAGGCGCTCGTATTTCTGGCACAATGCACCTATTACCCTGTCTTCATACCCTAGCGTGAACCACATTTTATCTATAACAATATTTGCGTTTCTAAACGACGGTTTAATTGACTTCCAACTTAACCAGCAGGACTGCTAAAATCAGTGCAGTACACCGCAGCAGAATAACGTTCATTCTTTTGTGAATGTATACTTTTACTTGTTGCTGTACAGTGTAATTTCTGCAGAGCTCCGTCTATAGAGTGTTGGGCCAGTCGCTGCAGCACGTTAAATGCAAAAAAAAAAGAAAAAAAATGGAACAATTTTACGCTTGGCCTATAATCAGACGAGGAGAAAGTGCTATATCGTCTGCTGATTGGGACACTTCTATCGTCTGCTCAATCATGGAGGCGCGCGCGTCTGCCAGCAGAAATCGCGACCAGACGGAGCAACCTGCTAGACGGGCCTAAATACGAGTACGCCACGAAGAACACGACGTTCTTCTAGCGATCCAACTAAGCACTACAGCGCGCACGTGCCCAAACCAACCCTGTAAACCAAACCTGTAAATAATGATCGAAATTTGGACATCGCAAACAGAGCAAACGGTTAACCAGCCGACTTGGTTCGATCGTTACCGAAATGTGTCGTCTGCTATCGCGCTCTCCCTTCTTTTACTTGGTCGTGTGTGTGTGTGTCGCGTCGCGATTGGCGCTACACGCCAAGCGTGAGAAAAAAAAATCGTTGCCTTGGCTCCTTTCCCGTCCTTTCTCATAGCCAGGTATAGGTGACCTTGATCTTGATTTGCGCGAACGGCGTATAAGAAGCCTGCGCGCGGTCCCCTCCTTTTTCTTGGCTTCCCGAATTGCTCGCTCCAGCGATCAAGTAAGCAGGTAGTAGCGCTCGCTGGTGGCGCGATATACCGCCGTTTCCTCTTTCGTGCCGTGGCAACATTCGCGTGTGTATATTTACAGGCGCACGATGTTTAAAACATGCGGACCCGTCTGTTACTGTATCAAGCGCGCCCGCACAAACAGACGGCGTGGCGTGTTTCGTCTGCTTTTCCGATTTGTGCGCGGCGGATCCGTCTGCCTTCGATCGTTCAGGCTGTGTAGCAGACGACGCAATGGCCGCCTCGTCTGTTGATGGATTCTATTGCGTGCCGCCTCATTTTATGCTTCGCGGGGTGCGGCCGAATCGTTTTCGTCCGCTACTGCGCTTGTCCCCCTTCTTTTGATCGGACGCTTTGATGCGCACGCTTTGTCCACGTAACAGATAAGTGTGCGTGTCTCGGATTTCTGTAAGTGCGCGGCGCTGGGTATGCGCCATTAAATGTCGCATATGTTGTGGGCGAAAATGGTAAATGCGAGAGCATTTTTTCATTCGAAACGCGTCTATAGGTGCCCGTACGTGCCGCATGCAGACACAGGGTGTATACGCGTCAGGTGATTTATTTTTTTTTTGATCTTCAGTTCTCGGTTACAAGTCGTGCCTCCAGTTTTGGTGCGCGCTGCTTATTCGCTTGTGCACGTTTACCGACAACCGAAGCCTAGTGTTGCGCACCGATTTGAAATCCGTGACGCATCGCGCTTAACTCTCAAGAAGTGAATAAGCATGCGGTACTGAATATTGATGCAGCTTTTACTCGCAAAGATTAGATTCACCTTGTAGCATGTGCTTCCTCAGTGGCTGCCTTGGTTTTGGTTTGTGACGATTTATTTCGTGTGCTGTATTTTGCTTCGCGCCGCTCGTCTGAGATCATTTAGCCCTTTTTGTACTTCTGCTTTCGTGCGTTTCGGGCAGACCAAAACAGGCCTCTTGTATAGCTAGACGATAACATCAAAGCAGAAGTAAAATTTACCGGCGTCTGCGTTTTCAAGCGCATGCTCTTTCGTGCACGGTTTCTCACGCTTCTTGCTTTTATCTGCGATGAACCATGGCTCAATTTTAGTTCTCTGCAGCTTCAGGTATTCCTTAACAACCAATGCGAACAAACAAAATCATTGTGTGGGCATGTGTTTGTTTACAAGCAGTAAAATGTACAAGCGGAAGCTATGCCGCCTATAATGTCACTCATCGCGTCGCAATGACCTTGAGCCGCCAGAGCGCGAGGGTGGCAAGCGTGACGTCACGTCCGTCACCTAATCCGCTGCGAAGAGGCGTCGCAGCTGCGGTTGCTTGGAGCGTGGCCTCCGAGATAACCCGCCGGCGTGCAATCTCGGAGGCCGTACTCGCAACCACAACGCTGCGGCGCCACGTGACCAGGCAGAAAGTTCAACTTCTGCTTCGCCGGTGCTTCTTCGCTTAGTTTCGCCATGGCTGGTGCTTCGACTGGGCCGACCTTTTGTGCGCTTGTTGCAGCACTAAAGCGACAGGCTTAATCTAATTGTTGGGGAGCTATAGCTTGACGGCTGGCTGCGAAAGCTCAAGTGAAAACAAAGCCACACTTTTCACTGGTGATAACTAGGTTTACCAGAGTTAAACCTCGGCCGAATTTCTTTTTTTTTTCAAGTGTAGAAGTATTCTCCAAGCTCTGCTTACACGCCAGCAAAGGCCACCACGTTCCCACATTCTGACAAAAACAAGAACAAATGACGACCGCTGGTTGCTAATCCGAACTGCGAAAGCCGCTAGCGACGGCAAGTCGAACTAAAATTGACCTTTCGTAAAGGCGGAAGGTGTACGTACACACCGATTGGTATCGATAGTGTTCGAAATCCATTTAGGGAGTAGGAAAAAGCACACACACACACAAACGTGTCTTCAATCGCCTCCGGCGGCGTCTGTATATATACGTTGGGATGACCCTGCGGGGGGATAGCGGTGGAATTCGTGACCACACATACGCTGCTTGCCCGGCGTGCAGCAACCGTAATCCGTTTCGCGTCGTTTGCCGCTTATACACGCCTGCCTCCCTGGCGTTCTAACGTCGTAAGCTACTGGAGGAGTTCAGAAGGAGTGAAGTAAGCGCTCTTTTTTTAGTCTTTTTATTTGTGTGTGGCTTGTTTGCTTTTTTTCTGTGACTCGCGCGCCACGAAAGGTTGCGAAACTGCCTTGCGTGCCTGCGTCCGCTTGGTTCTTGAGTGCGCTGCCCCCGCAGTGGTGTGTGTACTTAAGTATACAACGACGCTAAGTTTCGCACGCGCGCATAATGTTTGCGCGGATGTTGCATACGTATCTAAGAGCCGGCAGGATGTGAGGGCAATGTGTGGCGGCGTTTTTCGGCGAAGTGCTAATTGAGGAGCTGTGATTAGATAAAAGAAACTCTTTGTGTGTGTGTGTGTGTGTGTGTGTGTGTGTGTGTGTGTGTGTGTGTGTGTGTGTGTGTGTGTGTGTGTGTGTGTGTGTGGCGACGCGTTTTAATGGCGCCCTATATGACAGTGCAAAATCATACGTCGTTATATATTACGCAATTAACTGAGCCGCCTGTTGTCTCAGCAGAAAAGACAAGTGGTAAAAAAAAAGTCGAGTGATATTCTTAGTCTATATGGTGTTAATATTACGTCGCCGATCAGCTTTGACCGTTAATCGGTGCGCTCTTCACAGTTTTGAAAGTGCGCTGAAGAAAATGAAACGGATACTGGCCGTGGAGTTAACCGGATTAAGGACTGTAACTATATGGGCGAATAGTCAGCGATATTGTCCCTGGTGTACTAGTCCTGATTAGCGCTTACGCGGTCCTTTACTAAAGGGTATAAGTGGATTTATCAATGGCATTAGTTTGATTAGTTGTTTTGATTCTCTTGTAATGATCGTTATCTCTCAGTCCGGAATGTTCTGTAGATAAAATTTTGTTAAATATCTTAGATAACACGCGCGAAACCACTATAGGAGGACGTTTAGTTTTTTTTACTTATTTTAAATCTGTAAGTGTAAGTGCCTGAAGAAGGTTGTTTCGCGGTTTTATTTATCAAACGCCCGCGTTATCGCTGTGCGGTCGGCCTCTTCATTCCTTGCCCAACCGCGGCCTCCATTGGTTCCAGATAAGAAGCTTCGATTTTGCGATAAGAACCAATGGCTCTCCGATTTCAGCCAATGATAGCGCGGCTAATCAGTGCGCACCGCCTCCCAGTCCCTCCTGGAAACTGCTGATTGGCCTTGGGACAATGCGAAACTCGAGAGAGATTATATCTAGTCTTATCTCATCTTCGTTTCCGCGCGACATACCTGCAATAACCTTGAAACCACAACCCCGCGCAGCTTCTATCATTTTACGGAATTCCCGGCCAAACCAAGCTCTCCTGTGTTTGTATTTCACACTTGTCCGTTATAGCTGGGTCACTGAGCGCTACGGGGCGATATATTTTTTTTCTTTTTGCTTTTCTTGGTTGCTCGGTGACGTTATCTTCGTGAAGTCACCTCTTCTTGCGCACAGTGACATGCCTCTTTCATTGTTTTAAAGACGATAGTCTTTCGTGGGATAATTTATTGCAGAAATTTTTGTATGTTTGCCGTCACACCATTGTGACCTCTCAGGCACCCGGCCCAAGTTTAAGCACTTGCTTAACGCCCTGCCATCTTGATCTGGTCTCTGCGTTCTTACCTGGGAAGATTGTCGACCCGAAAGCTAATATTACGCATTTCCCAGGTGCAACATCAATACGGAAGTATTACATGATGTGTTGTTTTACTAGAAAATATATACACATAATTCTAAAGACCCTAGTGTTTCTTGCGCTGCGCTGAAAATGCGATTCTATGAATGAGTGGGTGGGTGAGTGGATGCTAAAGTTGTCTGCAGTACGCAAAGAAACGCTTCGTATTTAAAATACACGAAGACGCGTGAATCAGAAGACAGAGAGAGATAAAGATGCAAGGAAAGGCGGGGAGGTTAACCAGACGCACATCCGGTTTGCTACCCTGCACTGGGGAAGGGATGAAGGGGAGAAAAGAGGGTGCAGAGTGATAAGAAAAAGGAAACTTTGCAAAGCAGGAAAGCCTTTACTAGAGTTTTGATCGCTTGCGCTTTCTGGCGACTTAATGTAATGTAATTTCAACTTTGTTCCCATTTTTTCCCCTCTATTCCCAGGTCAATGCTCTACGAGCCAGTTCAAGTGCGCAAAGCACGAGAAGTGCATCCCGAAGACGTGGCGGTGTGACGACGAGAACGACTGCGGAGACGGCTCTGACGAGGAGAACTGCGGTGAGTGTGTGTCAACGTTTAATTAGCGTAATGACTAATTACTTCCATTTTCCTTAGTTACGTTTTGTTGTATTCGTGTCACCCGCATTTACCATTCTGTCCATGACTGTGCGAATTGACATACGCCTCGATCAAATCGCCACCACACTAACTCTTTCGAAGCTGAACGAACTAGTGGGCTTGAAAGAAAGATATGATGAACTAATTAATTAATTAATGTGGGCCGAAGAGCAATATATGCCTACGCGGAGCTGACATATTGGTATACAACACGGCTTATCTCTATTGGAACGATGCGTATGCGATGTCCAATAATTCTGTATGTTTCCGTAAGAATCTTACAGAGATATATGGAAAATATACAGGAAACGTTTGTATTCTTACGGAGACATACGGAATTATCGGACATCGCATACGGATCGTTTGAATAGGGATGGACACTCATTATTCCAAGAAGTAAGTGGTCACCCACAACGCGTTGCTGTGTAATAGCAGGTCGTGAAAGCGGCTGACCATTCCCACTAACGAGTTAACTTCCGTATTTGGAAAACCAAAGTGACGTAGTGCGTGCCACAATTTCGTGCTTTCTCGCCTTACTTTATTTCGCGCCGTGATTGCTGACTGTCTATCTTTTTTCCCCACGTTCCCCGTATCTGTTAAGTTGTACAGGGCGGCAAGCTTCTCAAATGACATGACGATAGTTATAGCGCGAGAACAAAACGACGACACAGAGACAAGAAGGACACGAAAGACACGTGTCTTTCGTGTCCTTCTTGTCTCTGTGTCGTCGTTTTGTTCTCGCGCTATAACTATCGTCATGCCATACCAACTAGCCCAAGCTGCCACACTTCTCAAATGACGACGCACGGACGAGTGGAATAACTAGGGCAGCGTTTGTGCGCTCGCACTCGTCGCACACGTATACGGGCGAGGCCTGTCAATCATGGCGGACCTCGCGTCGAAGAAGTTTGACGCGTCGCTGCCGCCCTTGCATGCGTTCGTCGAACCCGGCCTTTCACATCTCGCGTACACTCCCGTGCCCCCTTTTGCAGTGTATACGGCATAGCGTTGACTCGTTTCTGCGTTTAGGGTTGCGCGCGGCAGCTCTGGTGTACGCTTTACAGCGCGTGTGTGTGGTCAGGCCTTTAGGGAGAACTTTGTCTGCGGGCGTCGCCGCAGGGCGGCGCGCGAGTAAGAGATGGTGCGACTGCATCCCTTCTGCGCGCGGGGCACAAATTCTTAACGTTGCACGCAGCGCGGCCGAGACAGACGCATACAGAGCTTATGTGTGTATGTACTAAGTGTAACCGATTCATTAACGGACTCGCTCAAGTCTATAAGTCGCACGTGTAGTCTGTCTCATTTGCGAGCAACACGCAGTTGAGAGGTGCAGACCGACAGCGCCACCAATGGCAGCAGCGGCGATTTATGCGTACTATGGGCCGATAGCTCTACCGGAACGTCCCAATACACTTTGACGGAGATTTGTAAGAACGCGCGTTTCTCGATGTGTATAGGTTTGCACGAAGATTGTGATTTTGTTTCAAATAGGTGAAAAAAAAATGTCAATATATGGATGATTGTAGCTTTATTTTATCTCTGTTCGCTTTCTTTCTTTCTTTCTTTCTTTCTTTCTTTCTTTCTTTCTTTCTTTCTTTCTTTCTTTCTTTCTTTCTTTCTTTGTGAATAACTTCGGACTGCCCGGTGACGAAGCGCGATATCGGTATAGAGTTCGAAAGAGAATCGTAGCGTTATAACTGTGCAGTTCAATATTTCCTGGGGCGTGGAGGGGTTTGCCGCGGTGTTGCCGGCCCTGGTTCCAAGGGAATCGCTGCCCTTTAGACAACACAAGACCACTTGTCAATGCGTTAACTCCAGCGACGCCCTACCTCCCTTTTCAAGACTATTTCGTCTATAAAAGATCGCTTATTGTCCACCACGCGGGGCACCAGTGCGCCAGCCACCGGGTGCCGTGATGTGTTTACGAAGTCTCTTCCATTTCTGCGGCCTTCTTTTATTGTTTGCCGTTTGCTGGACCACGCTGGTGAGTGCTGGTGTGTGCGACTACCACGTAAAAAAAAAAAGAGCACTTGTACATGGAGAAGGGGACTTCCTTTTAGCCGCGTTCTGCGTGCGCGGGCTTGCATGTTTTGCGCAGCTCCCGGTGCAAAATGAATTAATAAATGAAAATACAAAAATAAAAGTGCGCCACTCGCGAGCGGTGTACTGTTCGTGATACTGCACTATTATTCAAACATGTGTGCAATATCCTGTCTTTTCTTTTGTGTCGTTTTTTTTTTCTGGTTTAATTTTTCTCCCGCCACTTGTTGCCGCTATGCGGGTGTTGTAGCGTCGATAAGCAGAGATTGTTGTTTTTTGCGGGCGACACAGCCTATCCCGAGATGCTCCGTTAAGTTCAAAGGGACACTAAAGTCAAATAACAAAGTCAAATAACAATTTGCGTTAGAGTGAAAGCTTATATGACAACGTCTATCTCGACAATATTATCAACAGCAATGCCCTATACTTATCGAGAAATTAAGATAAATGCACGAGAACACATGCGCCGCAATAGGACATTCGCAAAACGGTCCCGATGACGTCAGAGTTACAGCCTACAATTAATCACTAGGAATCAAACTACTTGCACGAAATAAAGAACATTCCGTGCGCCAATAGACGCAACGAAATGCTGCTTGTTCGTTTCTGTTTGATCCATGAAAAAAAAAAAAGCCGGACGTTGAATGGCGCGAGTGGTTCAAAAGTTGTTTTCGACTGGGTTGGATGAATGGGTGGATTGATGTGGCTGTACCCTTTAGATCGGGCGGCGGCTATCGCCACCTAGCCGCAATACTTAGTGAACCACCAACTAGTTTTATTTTTTTCCCTTTAAATAGTGAAGTATGGGACTGGTACTTTGCAGTGAATGGTTCAATTTTCGCTCGTGCCTTGACTTTAGCCACCAATCAGATAACCTTTTTCTAGTTAATTCTACCCGCTTAAAGTCCATTTTGCCCTCCCTGTCCCTAACCCCAGTGCTTTGAAAAACTCTGCGCCATCATCCTGAACTATAGGGTGAAGTCCTTTACAGAACATTATCAAGTGTTCGGCAGTTTCCTCCTCCTCTCCGCATGCACTTCATACCGTGTCCACCCCTTCGTATTTGGCCCGATATGTCTTTGTTCGCAATATTCCCGTCCTGGCCTCAAACAGTAGAGAACAACCCCGAGTATTATCATAGATCCTTTCCTTGGCAATTTCCTGCTTAAAAGTTTTGATAGATCTCTAGGGCACACTTCTTAATCATGCCAATTCTCCACATATTGATCTCAGCTTCCTTCACCGTCTTCTTAACCGATAATACTTTTTGGTTTGGCCCCCTGCTGTTTTCCAAGTATTTACCAGTCAATTTTCTGGTTCGCTTCCTCCATTTTGTGTCGACATTATTCATGTACAAGTGGCTCAATACCTTCCCAGCCCAACGCTCCTCCCCCATTTCTCTCGATCGCTTCTCAAATATTATCTTGCTGCTAGCTTCCCTGCCCTCAAATGATGTCCATTCCATAAAGTGGACAGGTCGTGCCATCTAGCAGGGCCCAGTTGAACGAAGCACGTCTGCCATCTCGGAGCCAATGGCAGGAAATTGTTCGATTGCCGTCGTTGCTGCTGTGGCTCCCGTTACTTTCGTTCTGCTGCTGCTAGGGTCGGTGGTGGTGGTGGTTAGAAGATGAGAAAAGGCACCTAATTTCTGCAACCCGGTCGGGAGCACGGCGCAGTGCCTGGTCGGCGGCCGCGTGGTAAAGCCGGGCATCGTTGTGCACGGCAGCAGTGACGAGAGACGTTCCGCTAGAGGCGGGTAATTTGAAGTGCCATAACCTGATGCGTATACTAAATAAAACGTGGTCTTATTTCAAGATAAGCACCTCCTTGGCGCAAAAGTAACACTGCGAGGTTTCTGGACAGTTATTTCAACGATCAACGTCGACTTAATTGTTGCCTCTATTGTCCCTTTAATGCGTGGTGCGCTTGTGCGTTCTTTTCCTCTAATAAAAATCATGGTAAGGACAGTCTGCCAATAAAATGCAGGAACTTGCATCACAGACAAAGAAGAACCAAAGAAAAGGTGTTGTGTGTTTCGGGGCGATGCGTTCGGCCTTTGGCAGACTCGGAAATAACGATAAACAGACTACATTACTGCCGAGGTAAAAGCCAATAAGAACAGTGCATACTGTGGTGGCGTCTTTCGTTTTTCATCGCTGCCAGAATAGCGGCCCGTCCGATTCTTTTTAGCGCTATAGGTACAGCGTACGATACAATTCCTGCAATAAATGTTCTAACCATTCATTTTAGCACCGTTCAATCGCACACAGCTATTCATACTATTCAGAATGGTTACACGATATAAGAAGCAGGGCGCCTTTAGTTGCGGTATATACAGATTGAATTGTCCTGAAATAATTCGCGCCTGACATTGACCTCTGATCAAAAAGCACTGCACAGCTTTTAAATCGCTGCGGCTACAACGTACAGAATTGAACCTTGCGCCGACTAATGGCGGCGCTTTCTTTTATATGCCCATCGCGTAGCGCCTGACGAAATAGTAAAACTTTGCCCCAGTCAGTTTCGCAACTGTGCTTACGCATTGTCTACGGCCGCGTGATTCCCCCCCCCCCCCCCGATTTTTTTTCTAAATCGTGCTTTAAAGAAAAATGAGCTGCGATAGACCAACACGTGCAAAGATTAACAAACAACCAAGTCAGGGACGTTGCGTGCAGTAGTTTCGTATTCGCATCACGACATTCGCCGCGCTGTGCAGAAGGTCACGCAGGGGTCGGGCATCGCTCGGGGCTCTCTTGTGGCTGGCATCTCGCCTATAGGCTTCACGGGTACCTCATCCGTCTCGCCACAATAAAAGGGTGCAGCGCTTCCAAGGCTACAGCATCGCGCCAGCCAACGGGGACAGAAATAGAAATAGGGAGAGGTGGTGTAGAAGGGGGGGGGGGGGAGGCTTCGTCTGTCAGTCTGCCCTTCAAAATAGTTATCCCTAGCTATGTCAGGCTGTTTATCGATTGTAAATCACTTCATTGATGCCAGGGAATATGCTTTTTGACCTTTTTTGCGGTGGCCGTGACAGACGGTGTTTTTTTGCGTCAGTGATTATCATTTTGATGCATTGTAATACAGTACATTTAATTTATACATAGTATAAAGTATAGCGGTTTCGAAACGTCGTCTGCTAGAGTTCGTGAAGCGGACGATTCTTCGTGATGAAGCCTCGCGACATTTTGTGTCCTCTTAATTGAGTGGACATTCTTGAGCGGTGAGACGTGGGCCGTCAAGGCTCGGCTTTGTGGGTGAACTGTCGTTACTTCGGTGCAGCTGCTGTGTGTGAAAATGTGCGAAGAATGATTGGGCGTGTGGCTGACGAGAACGTCACGCTGTAAATACGTCGCTACTCATTCACTGCACATTCGATAGCCTTATAGGACGCATCGTACAGCCTGCTCGTAAATTATACTGCACGCATTTTTCAAAGGTGCACGGTGTATTGACCCTGGCAAAGCAGGATCGCTCGATCTCTCTTAAGACGAAGTGGGAGAAAGGGGGCAAAAGCGACTGCGTTTTCATTCGAATATCTCGTTCTCATCTGACGTTATCGTATTCCACGCCGCGCCATGATTCTTATCTCGATTTTTCGCATGTGGCTTTGTTAAAGAATGAGGTTTGGTAATTACTCGAAAACACAGCCGGAAGCTATGAAGTAAGCTTTCACAATCGCCCCACTCAGCTAATACTGTGCGATAGGTTTCAATTTTTTTTCTCCTGCACTTAAGCCGCAAGGGCGGCTGCATAACTTATCGCGAACTTTGACTTTTGGGTCTCGCTGGTCTTTTTTTCTATCGCGTGCTCTGTACAGTGGCACGTCCCTTAATGCGTTTGTGTCGAGTGGAGCTTCAATCGATCCAGTTCGCGAATGGCGCCCGTTATTATATGGCGCCCGTCATGTAGATACGCACAAACCAAAGCGAAGCGTGTACAGTGTGCTACACTGTTAAAGGGAACGCTAGAACTTGTGCCTCACCTAATTCTGGTGCATGCCCTAGCGGCAAGTGAATACGGAAAAAAAAAAAAGTCTGTTGACGGCGCAGTTGTGTTGAAAGAAGTCCAAACTACCAATCGCTACAGTTATCGTCTGCTAATTTACGTGGCTGTGAAATCGCGAGAGCTCGAAATTCAGACACATTGCCTGCGCATGAATGTTCCCTTTAGCAGTGGTCCCCTCTGTATACATATGAACAGTGTCTTATATATAGTTGAAACTGTTTCAACACTGTCGTCAAGATGTGTGTATGTCTACCTTAACCTTCGAAGTCGCACCAGCCGCTTATATGCGCGTCGTTGTTCATGTGTTAAATTTCAATGCCACCTTGACCGCGCCCGAAGTGGGGGCTCTAAAGCAAAGCAAGTCCAGTTTGTGTTTGTTGACTCTATCGCGCTTCCGCAGACGCGCGAAGCAGCGATTCTAATTCGGGAATGGCACGCTCATCGTTTCGACTGCATGCTTGGGGTTCCCGTTTTGGTACTCGGGCTATGGTGGCTAGAATTGGGAGGTGACGCCAACGGGAGCTCGGAGCCGCTCCTTCGTTTCGAGCAGCGCGGCGGTGGCGCTGTCGGCGGAATGGTGATGCTAGTTACGCGCGCGCGCCTTGAGCGCGCGGACCTTTCAAAGATGCTGTTGCTGAAGCATGATTCAGATAAATTGGCGATTCAGATAACTCACTGTGACGATGGCTGATAGAACGCCATTTCAAGCATTAAAAGAAATTGGCTGCCGCTGCAAGACTTCTGTGACGTTGAATCTGCGAAAATTAAAGCTTTCGTTCGCATATCCCTGCAGTGTTTTGGAGTGCAAGGCGACGGCGTTTTTTAAAAAAAAATATTACCAAAGTTCTGGGCAAGGAAAATAAAACAAATATTTATTGCACATCATATTATTAGGAAGATCTATTGCACATCATGGAATACAGGGTAAAATAAAATAAAATGAAAAAATACGCACATTTACACACGCTCGGGAGTAGTTAAAAACATTGAAACATTGCACACAGACAGCGCATCGCTTGGCACTAAGTAATAAGAGGCATACAATCACTTTCCACTCGGCAAAAAAAAATCAATAGAGCTTAAAGTTACAATATCAAACTCAGAGCACGCGTCTAAGCTTCAGCAATTTCATTCTTTCCTGCTTAGCGTTTCGTTTGCTGTTCTGGGCTTTGACATGAAAGTGGAGCCTAGTAAGAACATAAAACTTGTTAATTTTGTTTGTGAGGGACATACTGTGGTCAGGGCAGCCAACAAGTGTAAGCTTTCTTAACTGCAAGAAGGAAACCAAGTCCATGATGCTGTCAGGTTTGACTTCTGTAACACTGAAGCAGTGGGTAAAAGTGTTCTCGAGAGTGGTCACGAGTTCATTGAGCTTGACTGATGGGTACAGCAGGTCGGGAATTGCGGGCACATTCGGAACAGGTATTTGGTTACTGTCGCTTTCTGTGCTGTACGAGCCAGCTGTCTCCTCGCAAGCAGACGTGCTTGGTTCCTGACGCCGAATTTTCGATGGTAGGCCGCAAGTGGATGTTCTTGACGTCCTTTTCTTCGGCACTTTCTTTGAAAGATACGCAGGAACATTTGGGAATATGGTTGGCACCGCGTCAGATTTCAGCACCGGTTTCCCTCGGGGAATCTGAACAGTTTCGCCGTTTATCACATGCGTGTAAAAACGCTCAATAAACTGCTCGTCGAAATGAAGCTCACATAGCGCCGACTTCACGTCCAACGACTTGTCGGCACGGGGTACGGCTCGTTGCCAGGCTTCGAAGAGGGCAGGGTCTTTGGGAACAGAGAAAAGAGAAGCACGCTGACCTTGCTCCCTCGATGACACATAGCCGCTCGTGCAGCCAGGAGCAAAGCAGTGGCGTTGCCTCGCTTTCGTAGTGCTGGAGTTCATCCTAAGGTCGGCACTCACACTGTCATGTCAGCAACTAAATACATTTTGCCATAAGCGAGACATCAACGCGGAAAACTGCACACACCCAGACACGCTTCCAGAGGCGAACCCAGCGGCGAGTCGACGAGAGAGCGCGGAGCGCGCGCTTCGCCCGCATCACTATGCCGACAGGAGCGCCGTGGTGGCCGTGGCGGCGGCGCTTGAAAACGAGGATCGCGCGCGCTCGGCCACCATACTCGGGCGTCGCACCTCTTCTCGTCTACTTTCCCCTTCCATGTGGGCCGACGCCGTCTTTAGTTTTTCTTTTCTTTTATACTTGGAAAATGGCCGCCACTCCCTCGTATATCAACTGTGCTGCATACCTAGCCCTTTCTCTCTCTTCTCTTTCCACAGCGTTCACTTCGAGTGCTTTACTTTGTGCGCGACGAACACGTGTTCTCTGGCACAGTGCCCGAGTGAACCAGAGCAGCGCCTCGGCAGCTCGTAGCAGACGACGCTCCCAACGGAACGGAGCAGACGTGTCCTCTCGAGAGAAGCAGACGACGACGCCTGCTGGGTCGTCTGCGGCGGACGTTAGCGCGACGTCTGCTCAATGCACCGTTTTGTTAGTTCCGGCGAAGTCAAAAGTTAGCCGCTGAAACATTGCGAGTTCGTTGCAGTTGACGGACGCCGACATCCGTTGCTTTATTATGGCGTGTTACTCATTTCTCTCCGAGTTTACGTAAGCACACGCAGGCAGTAAATGTGTACGTATACGTCTGTCTGTAAATGTGTACGTATTGAGAGCATGACGCAAACGGTAGGTTCTGGAATCGTCACCGTAGCTCGTTGTTCACACGTTTTCTCTCACTTTCATCTAACGAGAATTAAAAAAAAAATGAGGGAATGCTTAACTTTCGCGTGTAGCGCTGACACTGCCCCGATGCATTCTTAACCTTAATTAGAACTAAGAGACACGAATGGCAAGGAAAATATAGGGAATGTCAATTGTTGCAGTTTTTGTTGGAAATGGAAGAAAGTAGATGAAAAGTTTACTTGCCGCAGGCAAAACCTGATAAGCTTAATAGGACATTTTTGAGGGTCTATAGTTAGTGCATACTCTGTCAAACGTGACTTAGTGCTTGGCCCTTGTATTTTTTTCTCTTGCAAATCTGGGTTCATTTCCTAGTGAGAGGCCCACGGGACGGCTTTAGGCTCTCCCATAGTGGATTACCGAGTACTCTAAATTGTTAATCACTTTTTCTAAACACAGCAAAGCTGACGTCGCATGTCTGCGGTATGTACATTGCGCACAAATTGAAACGGGACAGTTTATAGGATTAAGCGTGCGCGCATACGTTTTCAGTCTTTCGGATCAGGTAAAATCGTGATAATCACGACTGGAACTCGTATATAGATCAGAGGCAACATTATCTTTATAGAGACCAGATTCGTCGCAACATGACGTGATCTCGAGCAATTTGGCATATCGTTAAAACAATAATAACGTCGTGTTTGAATCCCTGAGTATACTGTATGCGGACGTGCATCGCAAACGACGAGTCACCTGGTTTATCAATCGCGAATTCGTCGTCAGCTTGGGGAAATACCTGCCGGCGCGCTTTCTGCCTCTTCATTCATATCGGGGCGCGCGCCCGTTCTAAAGACGGGAAACGCGAGGTTGTCCACTTCCGGAAACACCCATGTGCGTCGTTGTAGTGCCGCCTTTTTGTAAGTATGTACAGTAGACCTAAGCTCCAGTTCTTTGCGTCTCCCGCCTACACGCGCAGGTTGGAAACCGCCTTCATTTGTCAACGCCCAAGAGCCTTGTTCGCGCGGTTGCGAAAAGTGTGTGCAGTAATCTGCTCCTTTGCAGTATAGTCGCGTCTCCCTAATGTGTTCGTTTTGTCCTAAATGGAAGTTTGCGCTGCATGGCCATGAGAAAGCGGTGATCACAGTCTTGTTCTTCTAAGCATGGTACAATATGGTGTGCTATGTTGTGGTGTATTGTGCCGTGTTGCGGTTTGATAGTGTAGTGAAGGCTTGCTTCAGCAGTTACTCGGCAAAATACAGATGTGACTTTTTCAAGAAGAGCAGACGTATCAACAAACGTACACACTCGTCTGCTCTTTTCGTCGGATGTGACGTCTGTCTGTATGCTTATTAACAAGCTCGATGGATGTGTGTTTCACACTCACATTAGTCGTTGTCGCCTTTTCTACCGGTAAGTTGTCTCCGTATATTATACAAACTGGGTTGCGAGAAACCAAAAACCAAAAACAAAACAGAACAACGTGAACAGAACAGCGCTGTCGCATTACTGCGAAGGTGACATTGAGCTATCGTGCATTGTAGAGCAGACGATATATAGGCGGCACCTTTTCGTCTGGTTTCGAGGACTGCAGACGCAGGCGTCTGTTGTTCACGGGCGTCGTCTGGTCTTCTCACGGTGCCGCGCGGGGCATATAAAGCACTGCGCGAAACCTAAACCTGAATGGAGAGATATCATCCGCGAGGCAGTTTCAAAGACAGGCCGCACACAGCGCCGCCGCCGCCGGTCGCCGCGTTCCCGTGGGACCTGCGGCTAAAACAAGCGATGTAAAAAATTTATGGAAAAAAAATGTAGCGCTCAAGTCGCACAACTTCAAAGAACGCAGACGCGCCCAGATGTGGTTTCTTCGGACAGATTAGTTCGGGACTTACGTATACTCTGCCTTTGATCGTCTAAACGCATGTGCGGGCTCTGTTGCTTTTTTTTTTCTTTGAAAAAAATATTTCCTCATTTACTTTCTATACACTTCTTGAGTGACTCCAGATATGACACGTATTAGACGACCTCGAGAGATAAGTAATTTTTTATTTCCGTCGTCTGCCCTGTTGAATAGCACGACGAAACCTTAAGCTGGTTTATATATAAAGAGCAATCGTATGATGCTTCACATTCCTATTCTGTTTACATTATACGTGATGTATCTATAGCATTCGATGTAAACGTCTGATGGGTATATTTCTCGGCCCCAAGGCAGCTGACTGCAAAACGCGGTTACTTCAATTCTGCCCGCATTATACGATTAATGATAAAAAAAGGCAGGTTAATTGTATGCCCTCGCACGTTTTGGCTTAACTGTATATATACAAGTGATAAAATGATGCAGGCGTATAGTTCATTCCGAATGACGCTATAGCCTAACTGGTTTCGTACGTCTGGTAGCCAGTACTTTTTTTTCCCGCAAGGATACTAACGGAGCTTAAGTAGGGCGTCTGTCGTAATGTGTGCAGTTCGTTGCATCACTCTAAAAAAAGAAAAAAGAAAACCCCGACGCATCCTTCTCATTCACTCGCACGGCAGACCAGACGTGCTTTACTGTTCTCAGGTTTTCACTGATACGCATACGGAGTTTCGTATCTTTCCGAGAGTTTATATGCGTGCCTACGCTGGAGAAACCGCGAGACCTGTACCTCCGTTTAACAATGTTGTCCTTCGCGCATACCAAGTAAGCGGGGAGCCAGAATTCCCGACTACTCTACAGGTATACAAGAAAAAAAAATAAAAGTTCGTCTGCTACTTGCCGGCCAGTGTGTCCGTCTGTCTGTATGTCGTCTGCTTTTTTTTTAAGTTCAACGAGCCGACTTTATGGTGTCGTCTGCTACGCGCGTCACGCATTCTTTTTTTTTTTCGTCTGTTTCTAAGTTCTCCCTTTCTGTTTCTTCGTAAAATCCCCTTCTCGTCTTTATGCAGCGTGGCTCGTATTTTTATGTACGCCCCGAACGCCACATTCCTCGATCGCTGCGTAGTCGATAGTTCCGGTATGATTATCTTTTTTTATTGCTATTTATCGCGTCAACTTTATTGCATCCGCAGGCGGCTTGGCGATGCGTATGATTAAGCCGGCTGGCAACGACGCAGCAACTTTGCCTAATCCACGTTGCAGGGTTTTCTTTATCCAGCGTCAATTCGCTCGTCTCTTATTGGCCGACCAGCAGACATCGTGATTGCCGCTCTTTGAAACATCATCGTAAAAAGGAAATGCGTACTACGTGGCGTTGTAACAAGCTGCTTAAGGATACCAACGTTATCTTCGCGTTATTCTTTGTTTGTACGTCTCTTCTCTAACAGCGGTGATACGTCACGCGGATAATGGAATGACCCGCCATATAGCTGGCTTCCTCGTTGTTTCGTAATGGTTTGGGAACGAGATCCTTTTTTATGACGCAAATTTCGTCTGCTCTCTTGCCTACAGCAGACGACAACGCCGCCGGATTTCGTCTGCCTCGTCAAAAGCTGCGATTGAAGTCTTAATGCGCCATTAAACCTCGTAATACGTCATTGGCGATAATCTTAAGCTTTCTTTTGTCACATTACAAGATATGCAGAAAAAGAAAAGAAACGCTATAAATTTGTGATCTAAAAAAATGCTCCCCACAGCTTCCTACGGGGGGGAACACGAGTGACGGTGTCGCAGAGTGGTTGCGTGATTGGGTATGGTTTGGGAATGCTTAATTGTTATTGGTATTTATTATTCTTACTTATTGCATGGAAAAAGCGTTGCATTCAACGTCAAGCGATTGCCAAGACACCCTCGACTGAATTCCGAACCCGCGATCCAGTGCTACACATATACGGGGAGGCCAGGTAACGGTTGTGCAGCGTGAACCGTTCTCTCTCTCTCTCTCTCTCTCTCTCTCTCTCTCTCTCTCTCTCTCTCTCTCTCTCTCTCTCTCTCTCTCTCTCCTCTCTCTCTCTCGCTCTCTCTCTCTCTCTCTCTTTCTTTCTTTCTTTTTGTTCTTTGTTTCTTTCTTTCTTTCTCTCTCTCTCCTCTCTTTCTCTATTTTATTAGCAAACGCTGCTTACGCCAGCCTCGCGAGGCGGGGGAGAGGAAACGACAGTTTTGCGGGTGTCCTCTTGGGCGCGAGCATGCGCAGTGGGAGGGTGGGGCGGACAGCGCCTCTGCCGACGCCGAAGCGTGATATCGTGCGACTAAGCCGCATTTAAAGTGTTTTCGCGCAGTTTGCATTCGAACATGCACCCTCTATAGCGCGAACCTTGTACGAAGTTGTATAGATACGCCTGTCGTCGCTTAATCCGCCCGTTTATCCCTTTCACGCGGATGAATTGGGTGACGGCGCGTCGTCGTGTTGATTCTTTTTTTCCCGCTGCAGTCTTATCAAGATGACACACATCCTGCGCGTGCGCAGTGCGTGCCCACGTATGTATACGCTACAGCAGTGTAATCATGTTCAGCCGCGCAAGTCGCGAAAGAAAGAATAAGTTAAACGCAGCTGTCAATCGGCTGACGAAGTGCACATAGCCACGATTATGCCACTATACTAAATACCCGCGTGGTGACGTTAATACATCGCGCGATCTCGACGCCTTTCCTCCTTGTGCGTGGCACCCATATGTCAAGTTGACCTTTACCGGGCACGGTATTAGATTTATGCCGAAGTATTCTTTTTCTGTCAAATATAAATACCATTATCGCGGGGCGTTGACTTTCTTCCTGCAATGGTTGGTTTGATCTGTCGTTGCTCGTAGGGACGAAGCCCCTATAGCGCCGTGTGTCCCGTGTCGTCGTAGTATAGTGTAGCCAGTTGCATCGCATGTCAATAGAAACGGTGTCGCAGCATATCCACGGAGTGAATGACGATGAGTGGGGCGAAACGTCCGTCCGTGCGTCCGTACGATTCGCTCCACTCGTCATCATTCGCCTCGTGGATATGCTGCGATTTTTTTCTTTAATCGCGGATCCGACGCGGCACCGCCGATGTCGGATCCGCGTCATGGTGCGACTAGTGAGTGCAACTAAGAAATTATCCGTATTAAAAAAAAACTGCTTTCGGACACGTCGCTGTAAACGGTATACCCGTAACGCTTTCATGCGGAATTTGTCGCTGGGTTAAGCAGGTAGATGAGATTAAGAAGTTTGCAGGTGTAAAGTTGCAGTAGGAAGCACAGGACAGGGTTTATTGTCGGAACACGGGAGAAACATTTGCCTTTCAGTGGGCGTAGTCAGGCTGATGATAGTGGTGATGATGTCCCCGAGGAAGCGGGTTCTACTACCAGCAGCAGCATTTGCAACTGCACCGTTGTTCTAAGTTGAAGTTGATTTTAGGCAGACAGAAAAAAAAATAAGTACAATTTGTTTAGGGGACTGACGAACAAGTATAAAAGCCTGCACAAGGCGCCTTGCCCCCTTATAAACTCAGTGTCGCACTAAAATTACACAATGATCGCTTTAAAATTATATTTTAAGGAAATAAGCTTAAATAATTTGCTACATGCAAGTTACATGTGTATATGAAACTAAAACGTCGACCGTTTGCCGATGCAGGTTGATCCGGGGCCATTTTTTTTTGGGGGGGGGGGTGCTATAATCATTCATTAACAATCGTCATTAAACTAGTTCTTAATTTCGGGTCGATATATTATCCCCTGCCGTAAGGCTTTAACTTGTTCGTGCTTTTGTAAGATGTTCAGCCGACTACCGGATAGGTTTACAATTATTTTATCTTTGAGTGTAAGGATAAACTACAAACTTCATTTAACTAGTTTACATCGGCTAGTTGTTTAGTTAATTAACCACAGTTAGGGGATCGCAGCTAGTTCTTCACAGTTATGTGTCCACTGTTAGTTGCTCGTTGTTAGTCGCCCAATGTTACCTTGTTCAGTGCATGCTCTAAACTTTATCAAATATATTCAATACTGTAATACAATACTACGGAAAAAATACGTACACAGAAGGAGGTCCTAAAGTGAAAACCGTCAGGGTGGCCTTTTGTTTGAACAAGTACAAATAACGTAAACAAAGATTGACTATCTCAATATAACAAATGAACACATATGTAAATACTTATGAAGGGTCATACATACATAGTGAGCATACGCACCTACATAAATACAAATATATTTAAACCAATACACATAGTATGTACAAATACGATCAGGTGATGCGTGTGGTTAGTAAAAATTGTTTTAGTTGACGCCAAAAATGATGTATTGAAGCTAGGGCTTGATTTAATGATTGATGGAAGTGAATTCCAGGATGAAATTTCAGTAAACAACGCTGTCGTTTTACCGTGGTTATAGTGTTTACTTTTGGAAGCAGAATGTTACTCATTTCAGACACCCGTGTGTTATTATTATCGTGAAGATGTGTTAGGGGAAGTGTGTCGGTTGGAATGTCACCTGTTCTACTTCTCAATAATAAAGCACCAAGTTTGTGCTGAAAAGTGGAGGCTATAAATAGAATTCTGAGAGTTCAAGAGGGGTGCTGGCTGATGAAGTATTAGTGATGAGATGGATTGCTCTTTTCTGAAGGGGAATTATGGATGCCAGATGAGTGGTGTACGTGTTGCCCCAGGATGAAGTGCAGTAATTAAGGTGACTGAATAGTAAAGTGATTTGAGAATGTGTTGCTGAAAACGATGTCTTGAGCGAATAAGCATAAAAAGCTTTCGCATTTGTGAAATGTTATTCCCACTTTTAGTTAAACGTGCAAGTTTTTGCATTGTTGATCACATCGGCCTTAACTACATAACACTTCCCAAATTGGTCACTCTGTCCGCTTAAGAAAGAAGTGTTACGATTGAAGGTTTTAAGTTCGCTGACCTGGGAAAGCGAAAACCCTGCTGCGCGAAGGGCCACGGGCGAGGAGGAAGGCGTGACCCCGTTTCTTGCTTCCTCGTCTGGTTGGGTTTCGTTTTCAATTTCGCGCACAGCTATAGGCTCGACAGGACGACACGTCACGTATAGACGCGAAATTCCGCGCGTTCACGGTATACCGCCTGTGCGACATCTCGCGACCGACCGGTTAATTGCGAACTGACGCATAATACGAACAAGTTGACCGCTTTCTCTCTCTTAGTAAATCATGCTGCAAGACAGTGCAGTGTGTTGTAAAACAGACAGACGACTTGACTTTTTTTCCTTCTGTATTTCGAACGAGTCCAGAATTGCGCTGGCATTTCCGATGGAGGCGGAAATGTTGTAGGCCCGTGTGCTCAGATTTGGGTGCACGTTAAAGAACCCCAGGTGGTCGAAATTCCCGGAGCCCTCCACTACGGCGTCTCTCATAATCATATAGTGGTTTTGGGACGTTAAACCCCACATATCAATCAATCCATCAATCAGAATTGCGCTGTTCTGTTTTAGCGCAAAGTCAGCGTGCAAGTCCTAGTTTTAGAAGTGCATGTAATTTTGCTTCCCACACGTTATGTGACCGGTTACGATATGTAAACGTTATGTAAATGGTAATTCCTCGCGGAATTGAACCACCGTTTTTACTTGCACAAAACTGGCACCGGCTGTTGCGCTGTTAACTGTTTGCTAAATGTCGGATGAACTTTATCGACATGCTCTTCTGTCAATAACGATCCTATGATTGAGTTTCCTATCACTTGTTAGTTGTCTGTGCCATGTCAGAAGTAGTGTGTCCTCTGTCTTGTTTTTGTTTGCAATCTTAGCAGACGTTTTTACGGGGGTCCATCCAATGGAAGGGCGTCATTTACACCACGTATGTTTGTGGAATTGTTTTACGCTTAGACGATTTTTGAGTTGTTCGAAAGGAATAGAAATTATTTGAGGTCGTTCACTATTGATGGTTATTCAGCAACAGTCCCCCCCCCCCCCCCCCCCCGAGCAGCGCTAACGTGCAATCGTCGTCTGCTCGCCGTCGTCTGCTACGAATGATCTTTCCGTTGCCAGTGGCTCGAAAGGGGGCGCTGCCGCGCGCGGTTCGTTCTGCGTGTCGAGAAGCTGTAGGCCATTATTTCCGTTCCTCGTTTCAGCGTCCCCCCCCCCCCTCTTTTTTTCTTCATCTTTATTGTTTTCTCTTCTCTGACCTCATCTTTTAGCTGGGTGGCAGTTCGTCGCCCAGGCATACAATCTACATGTCTGTCTGTGCGTTGAGCGTAAGGAAGTACGCCTGACCTCTCTCCCGCCCACGCGCTCCCGATCGTTGCAGTGCAAACCGCGTAAACGCTTTCTCAGGGCATGCGCGTTGCGTGCAAGACGACGCCGATTTTTGCACGCAAGCGCCGCCTTTCGTCGGCCCGGATGAAACTTCTGTGTTTGTGTGTTCTGGGCTGTCAGCGGACCGTTTGTTTTCGGAAAGAGCTGCTCCCACTGTTGTTGTTGTTGTTGTTGTTGTTGTTGTTGTTGTTGTTGTTGTTGTCGTTGTCGTTGTCGTCAAGTTGTGCACCAAGCTGGCCCGCGAGCGAGGTAATCTCCTTGCGCAAAGAATAAAAAAGGCTTCCTTCACTGCATCTGGTTATGCTACTCACCTTTGACGCTAACTGATGATGATGGTGCAAGGCGAGTCGTGAAATCGGAACGATGCAAACCGAATTTGGTGCGCCGCCGGCTGGGGTAAACCGAAACTATATACACCAAAAAGCAAATCTCGATCTTCAAAGGCTATCGCAGCGTCTGTCGTCTGCTGCGTGTCGTCTGCTGCGTGTCGTCTGCGTGCTTCTGTAGCAAATGCATTGCAGAAGTTTGGCTTAAAGCAGTGGCTTGAAGCGATGCGAGATCGTTGGACATGCCGCTGTGCAGGCTGCACAACATGAAGACCTCAATGACGTCACTGTGTATATCTCGAACGGGCCTACGCCATCTATATTAGAATAGCGCTGTGCTCCGTTAAAGGCCATATTCCAAACATTGTATGGATATAAAAAGAAAAACAAAGCTAATACGAGCAAGTCACTGACCTTGTCGAATTGATGGTGTCGCTACGCGGTTTTCCTTTTGCGGCGTCTTTCAGATCTGTGGAAGGGTAATTTCGGTTCAGCCGTATAAAGATTCAGCCTTATAAACTTATGTTCAAGCATGGCGGTGCTTGCATCTTCCATTCGTCGCTTGTTTACGGAGGGCATAATTAATGTTTCGTTCTATTGCGCGCAGAACGCGAGTCTAAAAAAAATAGAGGAACAACAACAGCAAAAAAAAAAAGCAGACGATTCTAGCAAACGCCTTCGCCTGTGGCGTTTCTCGTGCCTTTCGTTTTCTTTTGGGGACAGTTTCCCTATATCTATTTAAAAAAATAATCATTTAGTGCTCTGCTAGATATGACACAGCGAGCGGTTTACCTTGTGTGGGCATATATATATATATATATATATATATATATATATATATATATATATATATATATATATATATATATATATATATATATATATATATATAGTGGGCGTTGCCGCCGACGTTTCGAATTCTCGAGCGCTCTTCTCCGAACTCGGGTTGTTTTCTTGTTTTTTTTCTCTCCTTTCCTCGCCTGCTCTTCGACCTTATGCGCATTGCATTTGCATGTCAAAGTCTCCTGCAAGGCAACCGTATACTTTGACGTCCGAATTCTTTTGAGGTGAACTTTTGAACGTGTCGGCATAGGATCTGGAAGCAGTCCTCCGCACGCATATCGTCTGAGCGCGACCGCGAGTTTGCTTACAGGCCCAGATCCTATGCGCTCCGTTCACCTTCTTCTGTGTGTCTGTGGCTTTTTTTTTCTTCTTCGACTGCTTTCCGAGCGTGGTTTTTCGTGTATGGGATTAGCTTGGCTCGACTACGATGCGGCTTCAATTTAGCGGCATAAGTGGATCAAGGGTGCCTTTACTGCGCGGCGGATAGCACTGCTGCATGGTGTGCCTTTTTTGTTTATTATTTCCGTCTACCGATACAAACGCCGTTCTTTCGCATGCTTCCATTTTTTTTCCCTGCATCGCGTCCTCCGTAACTTAGTTTATCATCCCCCTTCCCCCCCTTCCCGTGTCCAATATGTTATGTTCGACGTGGGCGTCTCGGTTTGACTGCACTTTGTGTGTGGGTGTGAATTCTCGCGACTGCGAAATCCCTGCGGAAAAAAGCGTGCGACGTTCTGACAGCTGCATGGCGTAGCACCGAGCTCTCTATTACTTTTTCTTTCTTTCTTTCCTTCATAATTAAGTCTCGGAATGGTTTAATCAAACTTTGTTAAACCGACCGTTTGCCGGCTTTTCTCGGGAAACGGGGGCAAACGCGTTGACCAACCTTACGGATCAATAATAATGCATTTTTTTTTTGGCCCCGCCGCGGTGGTCTAGTGGCTAAGGTACTCGGCTGCTGATCCGCAGGTCGCGGGTTCGAATCCCGGCTGCGGCGGCTGCATTTCCGATGGAGGCGGAAATGTTGTAGGCCCGTGCGCTCAGATTTGGGTGCACGTTAAAGAACCCCAGGTGATCAAAATTTCCGGAGCCCTCCACTACGGCGTCTCTCATAATCATATGCTGGTTTTGGGACGTTAAACCCCACAAATCAAATCAATCAATAATAATGCATTTTGAACTTCGTGCTTCTGTTCCAATGTTTTTTTGTTTCTTATTTTTTTACTTAGTCTTTCATAATGTTCGTTCACCTCTATGGTTTGTCCAGAATCTTGTTTTACTTTACTAGTGTGTCAATCACGGCGGAATACCATCCGTAACTTCTAAGATTATCAGGCTAACAGTTGTGTATTGAAACCTATAGGGTTTGTAGTACGAGACGATACCTTTCCATACTGCTGACCCGCAGGCCGCGGGATCGAATCCCGGCCGCATTTTTAGAGGAAGCGAAAATGTTGGTAGCCCGTGTACCAAAATATTTCATAATAATAATAATGATAATAATAATCCTGACTACGCCCACTGCAAGACAAAGGCATCTCCCATGTTCCACCAGTCAACTCTGTCCTGTGCTTGTTGCTGCCACTTTATACCGTTACACGTTAATTAAACTGCCTCCGGTGGTCAAAATTACCGCAGCCCTATACCACGGCGTCTCTCATAATTATGTCAATTTGAGACGTTAAATCCAAGCAATTATTGTAATTTCAATTTGTCATGTGCTTGCTGGGCATGCGGTAGTAATACATACGCATGCGGGGTCTTTACTACTGCATGGGATTATCTTCCGTTCTCCAAACTTGCCTAATTAAACTTCTGTCGTTGCATCCGTTACTTATTTTTTTTAATTCCCGCACGCTCGACGTTAATTCCCACGATTACTTCTCTCTGCAGATGCATCGTAATGCATGCGAATGTTCCGCAAACGTCCACGTTCCCTTGGGAAGATTTTTGGTTCAGTTCGGACCTTCCTACACTGTGGTTCGGACACAAAACCCCTTTCCGTGCGCATCAAAGTCTCGCATTGTCGGCGCCTTTTGAGATGACGTCATCCCCCCCCCCCTTTTTTTTTTTTGTCTCTGCGGACGTGGGTTTATTTTCTGCGCCGACAAGCTAGTGGGGAAAGGGAGGGAGAGAGAGAGAGAGAGAATACCCGTTCGACCTTTCTTCTGCTTCCTCCTAACAGTCGCGGCGCCGACCTCCCTTGCCCTCCAGCCGCGCTCACGCGAGCCGCTCGTGACGTAACGCCACACCTCGCACTCCCATTGGCTGCTCGGAAAAACGCCTGATTTTACGTCATGACCCGTTTCCAGCGTTCTTTTTTTCCTTCTCTTTGCAGCCTAGCGGCGCGGCGCTGTCGGGCCACGTCGTTCTATAGTTTTTTTTTTTGTTTCTTCCTTTCCGTATTTTTTTACGAGTGCCGTACCGCTTTGCACGTGCAGCAGGCATTTTGTTGCCTTTTTTTTTTTCCTGCGTGCACCGGCCCGATCGTTTTGTTCTACGTGGCGTAACCTTCGCGTTTCACGCATGCGCAGCGTAAAAAAAAGATAAAAGAATCATTGACTGCGTGCCCTCATAACCTCCGCAGTGCACTTTCATTTTCGTTCGGGAGGCAATTGGACGCCTGTCGCGCAGTACGATTCCACATGTCGTACGATTCAGCGCCGCGTGCACACCTGCTAGCCCTCGCTTCGAAAGCTTTCTTGTTTATCGTTCTTGCTTTCGGTGCTCACGTATACCTACGTACGAGCTTAATTGCGGCAGTGCGCATGCGTACTACGTTGGTTGCGGTGCGCGCCGTTCGCAGACGGACTTGGCTAGTGTGCATGCGCGTCTGGTTAATTTAATTGTCGTCTGCATGCGCACTTCTGGCACGATCCAATAGGATTCTTAGCGCTTTCTCATTGTTGCGGACGTAAACACTAAATGTGTTAACGCCTCAAGCAAAACTGGTCTTATGAATCGCGTGGTCTTGAGGGAGCCTGCATTTTGAATCCAACGCATCTAATGTGAACACCCCCATTAGTGCAGAATGCTACTTCACGAGGGAAATCACAATTATGATGTGTTTAGTCATGGTGTCACTCAACTCACTAATTTACTTAATTATGTATTTATTTGCTTTTATGAGGTCTTCAAGACTAGGGTCTTAACGTACCTTAGATATGTAGAACCATGTATGTGAGCCTCACCGTTTGCAAGGAAGCTGCACGCTTCGAGCTTGGCTTCGTAATAAGAAAAGGAACTTGCATATTAAATACTTTATAAGCTGAAGCTACCGTTGTCTCTTATGGTATAAGTTAATGTCTGAAGGTAGCACCTGTTTAGGAAGGCGCTTTTTCTTGTACCAGAGCAGTTGCAAACATTTGCCAATAAGCATGCGACATACGTGTTCATATCTTCCACCAGTTGTTCTCCAACTCCTATTATATTAGGGGGACAATGAGCAATGTACATGAACAAATTGTTATGCAGATTCACATTTGTTCCGACATTTACGTACAGATGCATAAGGAATTCCAGATATTCTAGCTGGCACTTGCTCTAGCATTCATTGTTGCAGTCGTGAATGCAATTAAGAACTGTGTGCTGCCGTGAATTGGGTAAACATGAAATTATGTTGGTGCTGTTGCGTAAAAACATCCGATGCACCTTCAGGTCAAGATCTAGACGTTATGAGGCAATATGTTTATTAGAAACGTTAATAGTTTGTCGATCCTGTTGTTGTTTGTTGCCTCAAGATCGCAGCTGGTTGCCATATGCATCTTGTTTGAGGGTGTACAAAGGCGACAGGTGTGACACCTTCGAAACAATGTACCAGTGTTTCAGCCATAGACAATCAACTGCAGTTTTGCGTATTATGTACTTCAGTGCAGTGCATGCAAAGCTGATGAGTAGTTCATGAATGGCTCTTTTAAGGCTTATTTTTCAAAGAACAGCCACGCAACATATACAATTGTGTTAGTGTCTTATACACAGCGATAACCTTTATGCATCGTTCATTTTACGTGGAGGTGCTTAATGTTTCAATATAAATGCGGCTCTGTATGCTGGGTGGATTCTAGGGGGGGGAGGGGGCGGGATCGCCTTCCTATAGCACCCCCATCAATTTAGTGGTTGTAGTCCAGCTCCTATCACCAATTAAGACAAATGAGTAAAACCACTGGTAGCACACATTAACAGTTTTTATGCCATGAAGAAGTTTTTATGTTAGTAAAAACAAAGTCATGACCACACACCCCTTTCCAATGTTACTTCAGGTTGCTCCCCCCCCCCCCCATAATATAAGTGGCTGGATCCACCCCTGGCTGTATGTCTGCTAAATGAGATCTACAGACAACAAAGGTTGATTGGCGATGGCATTGGTGTGATAGCAGTTTACAGCTTTTTTTTTTGGGGGGGGGGGGGGAGCGGCAAGCAGCATCTGCACTGACCCTCAGGGCGCGGGTTTGAATCCCGGCTGCGGCGGCTGCATTTCCGATGGAGGCGGAAATGTTGTAGGCCCGTGTGCTCAGATTTGGGTGCACGTTAAAGAACCCCAGGTGGTCTAAATTTCCGGAGCCCTCCACTACGGCGTCTCTCATAATCATAGAGTGGTTTTGGGACGTTAAACCCCACATATCAATCAATCAAGCAGCATCTGCAGCAGTGCATGCAATTACTAAGGCACATCACACTAGATGTGTTTGTCGGTGTGTAACGAGAGCTGTTCATTGTTGTTAACTCGTCAAAGTTGAAACGGTGGAACTACACAATGTGTAGTCAATGTGTAGCCTTACAATCTGTCGTCACCTTTGATCCTGTTACTTTACCTGTGTCTGGGACCTGTTTTCGAGACTGTACCAGAGTTATTTTCGCACATCACTCGCGTGATGTAATTGCTTCATTTGAAGCAAACGTTAGCAGGCTACATTGACGTCATGACTTGGCACGGTTCCTGGAAAGGCACATCAACAGTCTTGATGGCCTGTCTTAATGCCGTGTTTTAATTCCAGCATCATTCGTCTCGGTTTAATTTAGCCACAATATTTGGCCAAACTACATATTGTGACATTTACATTTAACAGTTTGCATGTTGCTTCAAATAAACCTAACTTACAGCGAAACACTAGCTGTAAACCAAACTCTAGATGAATCCCAACCAACTGGCCCAATTCGGTGCCTTAATTGCTTCAAATATTCAGTGTAATGTGCCTCTACCCCTAGGACACACTAAAATAATGCAAGCTGTGGTGGTTTATTTCGTGTTGCAATACACTGTGGCATTAATATACCGGGATCAGTTTATAAATGCCACGCGATACATTTAGCTCAATTTATTGATAAGTAAGGCACTGCTATTGATAATATTGCCATTTTAGACGTTGTACATCGAGCTTTCACTCTGACATAAATTATCCTCTGCCTTTACTGTCCCTTTAAAGCTATGCCGTCTGAAAGTCTGCTAACTGTCATTGTCATCAATGGCACAACATTGTTAATGATGTCACACATTGCATGGCTGAGTGCAGAAACACATGAGGCTTCTTTGTAGCATTGCTGTAAAAGAGAAAGGTCCATGATAATGGTACTGTTTCATTTTTATGACATTATGTTAGGAATAGCATGACACGGGTTGCGATAAAATGCGCATTGCTTTTTTTCAATGGCATGATATGGTGCTGCTTTGTTGTAAACAAGACAGGAAATCGGCAATGGACGTAATAACGTCAATGATGTAATCCCAACAACAAAGAAAGGCCACACATATTGTTGGATAGAATGCCTCAAGTACAGGAAATGTTTGGGACTTCATTAACTTTAAAAGCCATAACAAGTTATAAACGCCAGTCGTCGGGATGTCGATAAACGGCTTATCGCACTTGTTAATTGTCTCGTTGCAGAGAAGCGAACGTGTTCGGAGATGGAGTTTGCATGTGCAAATGGCCACTGCATACCAAGCCGGTGGCAGTGTGACAACGAGCCTGACTGCGACGACCGCTCGGACGAGGACTTGGCTATCTGCAGTGAGTAGATGAGGCCTCCTTGTGCTCTTTCGTTAACACGGAGCTGGTGTTTAATTACCTGTTTTGTTAGTTTCTTCATGTTCATGCTGCAGTACTTGAGGGGCAACGACGTTGGCTGTTCCAACTCGTAAGCTTATTTCCTAACTGTAGCAGCTGGGTTTCAATTTAAATGCAAAGATACTTGTAAATATACACTCAAACCTCATTATAAAAAAAGTTGCATCTTACAAGAATATACGTTCATTATATATCCAAAAATTTGTTACAGGTTATTTCTCACACTAGCTATTGTAAGACTGTTTTTTTATTTCTTTATAATCAAGCTTTCGTTATATTCATGTTCGATTAAATCGACATTTGAGCATAGTTCTAAAAATTGAAAATATAGTATTGAAAATTGTGAAAATTTAGGGTTAAGTAATCTTAGTAATGCTCATATATACTTCTGTTTCCAGCATCGTAACTTTGTGTCAAATAAGTGTAACTTTGTGGTCTAACACTTGCTTCAGACCTTGTCCTTGCCAGCGAGATTTCGCTACAGCGTGGTTATTTTGGGCAGTTGCTCATAGCAGCTGCTTTATTTTTTTGCAATGCCTCGTTTCAGTTCGCGAGTGCTGCGTAGGTACTCTCGGCAACAACTTTGGCATTAAGTACCACCTCTGTACTCAAAGATGCTCCACTTCTGTCTGCTGTGCCCACATAAACCAAGAACATTGTTTCTGAGAGGTGCCGATATTGAAACGTTTTTTTCGTTAACCCGCATTTCTCGCCGATTATTTTTTCCAAAGAAGCTGTCTCGTCTCGTCGCTACTAAATACAGCAATAGCATAGTGAGGCTCATTAAACTGTCATCGATGCCAGCTGTACCTTTGAAAGTTATTTTCCTTGTGCTCTTGCCATGTGGGAGACTTGAGAATGATGAATTAGGCTAAATGACTTGGTCTCAGTTTAACAATAATTTGCCAAAGAAACCTAGCACGAGGTTGCCGTTGCAACAAAGCTAAACCTGCCTTGCATTCCTTTTTCTTGTCGATTTTAACCTGGCACAGTTTCATTGGCAGCAATTCTTTTCACTCGTAGCTTTCGTCACAGACGTGCACTTAAAGAAGTGACATTTGCCAATTGGTCGTGGAATAGAGGTGTTGTAGGTTGCTGCAATTGTGTAAACTGTGCGTGTTATGTTGCCTACGATCCAATTTTAGGTCACATGCACGTATAGAACGCATGTTGCTTCCTAACACTCCCTGTTCGAACATTACTCACATGGCTTAATTATCAATTCGAGTACCTGTGTCAACTTGAGAAATGTAACACAACATGCATCAAGGTAGAGGTCGTATCAGTCATGAATAATACAAACTAATTTGGTTATGGAAGTGAGCCTATAGGTTGAAGAGGAAGAGCGTAGCAATACTTAACTGCAGCTTTAGTCTGCATGTCATGAAAAGAGGGCAGCAAAGTATCGAAAGAACTAAATTATTGAAACTCTGAGGAAGTACAGTTTGGACATGTTTTCTAACCATTCCTGTTTGATTCTTGCTTGCTGTCATTATCATTGGCATACTTCATGAAAAAAATCCCTTATTATTCATCTTCTTCATTTATTGTACAATTAAGGGCTTTTTTATAAAGCATTACTCAAGATGGAGAAGGGGTTAAGAAATAGTGTAGAAGACATGTCCTAACACAAATGAATAT
The DNA here is from genome assembly GCA_013436015.1 of Rhipicephalus annulatus. Taxonomy (NCBI): domain Eukaryota; kingdom Metazoa; phylum Arthropoda; class Arachnida; order Ixodida; family Ixodidae; genus Rhipicephalus; species Rhipicephalus annulatus. Next base: position 84,368 of record WOVY01004732.1, read on the forward strand.
ACTTAGCTAAACAGCCAAACAATGCAGAACAAGGTGATTTAGTTACTATAAGTTCTTTAGGGGCAGTAGGAAGGAAATGTAAGGAAAACAAATTGGGAAGGATAAAAATGGCACACAACAATAAACTTATCGCCATTTTTACAGGCAATGAGATACGAAGCATGGACAATGATGTACAAATTTACAGTTCTTTTTTAAAGCAACACTGTATACATCTTAGTAAGGGATGAAAATTGCAGGATTTCGTTGAGAAACTAATTACTATAAGGATCAAACAAGTCTACTTAAGCCAAATTTTTTGTATCTTTCGCTTGCCTTGGACATCGTCACAAACCAGCTTGCCTTACCGTCCACCCCGTTAAGTTAATCATATTTGCCTGTTGCTTCTGAACAAACATTTCCACTTTCATGTGCAAACACGTGTTACCTGTGGCAGCAATGTCCTGCGGCTTGTGAGTCATTAACCATTGAGGCGTGCCTAAATGCAGCGTTCCATTTCCTCGGGCGTCACGCTCGATCGCCACTGAGCACCGCCTGTGGTACGTGTGCCACAAACGCCACTTTGTATCACCAAACGCCCGCCGAAAGAGGCCTCTCGAATCATTCGCAGCGTATGTATGATGTGGGCATTGCCACCGCTGGTTCTGCCGAAAGTGTACCACCCCGTCGAATTCAGCGGCAGAGGTGTCTCATCTAGAAGGCTTAGACGGGTTCGACGGGAAGCACGGGCGCCCACCTGTAGCGTTTCAAATAAAAATAAAGGAGCCTCGTCTGGCTGTAGACCTGTAATTTTTTCTGCCACCAAACCCTTCTTTCAGGCAGTAAGAACAAGACAGCAAAGGGTACGATAAATGCGTAGTTTTCAGAGGTGTGTCTAGGGCTGCACGTGCTGTGCGTGCATTTTATCTACCACGTTACGACTCTTGGGGCTACTTTTCCTGGAAGCAATTAGCTTCCTCTAGATCTGTGGCCGACAGAGAGAGAGAAAAAAGCAAATAGCTAGGAAACGAGAGGGGCAGGGGGAGAGGCTTTTGCCAGATGTATACATGTACATGCGAGACTGGAAGAAGCCCTGCCGTCGTTTGGCATTCCTGTTTTCCTTGGTGTCCCCCCCTACACCTCTTCGCGTTGCGTGCGCACCCTGTCATTAAGACGAGGCAGGGGTTGTCTTGGCTCGAGACTCCAGACACCCATGGGGTCGTTAACATTGTGTTTATTTTACTTATAGTTATGTATTATAACATGCGAGAGACCTGTTTATAATGAAGCCTGTTATTAAGGCGAGGATGTGCCTATACCTGTATCAGTGGAAGACAGTTGCCACTCCAGAATAGCATGGTGTTGTGCTTATGTTGCAGCAGTAGTCTTCATTCACTCGGGCTACTCTGCCTTTAATGCATGCAGGTACTGTCTAGTGGCTGATGCAACGCGTGACACTGAAGTTGTATTGTGAGGCAGTTCTCCAGCTCAGTGTGGTAGTGAGAGGGCTTTTGCAGTAACTTTTATGAGCTCTGCAGTGAAGGCATGCTTGCTTGGTTTACAACAAACATTACTGCCAGCATTATCCTACCCCCCTTACGTTATCAGAATTCTTTATCGTAATAAGTCGCAGCTGCAGGTGATGACCAATGTCTTGTTCCTTTCCAAGCCAATTAATTAAGCAGTTACTTCAAGACTATGCCTGCAGATCTTTTTCTCTCGTTGCCGACACACCAGAGTTAATTTCGGAAGGAGGGCATTCTGTGGACAGCAGTATTGATAAGTCTTTGATTAGAAAGCTCATGACTTCATTTTGCAGTGTTTTGTGCTAGAAAGGTGAGGCTCGTACAGACAATAAAACTACAGTGTAGAAGTCTATCTGCGCAATATGAATTGTGCTAAAAGACAGACCACACCTTGTGAGCATGGCATGCTTTACTTTACACACACACACGAGACAAAAACTTTCAGCTTAATGAAAAAGCTGAAAAAGTTGAGGCCCACTTACCAAAAGGTGATACACAGAATGATACGTAAACACCGAAAGAGACAAGCGCAGCAATGAAAATTATAGAGCAAATGGGAAAACGTAAAAGAGGCCTCGCAGTGAGCGTAGTCAGGTGGATGATGATGATGATGGAAATAGGTAATATATTCTCATTAGAAGCAAATAAGGTCAGAAGGCCATAAGCCGGGTAGGTAACTGGTAAAGCATTTGAGTTGCAGCATAGGTGCCAAGAAATCGTTAGGGTAGCTGAGGACAGCAAGGAATAAATGTTTTGATGAAATCGGGATATCTGTAGGCATAAAATCGAGTTTATTCATGCAAGATGGAGGTGATTGGACACTTCAGTTATTCACCCAGCATATTTCGTTCCAAAAATATCGTCGTTATCACTGTTGCGAAAGTTAGTGCACCATTCTCTGAAATGCAATGTTGACACCTAGCTACAGTTTTTGCGAAGCCGGGTAAGTTCTACTGGGGATTAGCAGCCGAATGCTAAGAGCTCTCCCCCAGCATTATAACACTTCGAGAAGCCTCCTAATCTGTCTCTGTAAATTCGAGGCAATGAGTTTTTTGGCAAGGTTATGACGTTTTCTTAGCCTTGTCTGCATTCACGGTCACGATGTACGTCATGACCTGTAGACTATATAGTGTACAGAGAATACTTAATGTAAGCAGAGTCATTCTGCTCGTTACTTCAGTTCACTTGTATCCAAGAATGCGATGAGTCAATTCAGCCACTGGCTTTGCAATCCTTGTCAACTGGGATCGTTTTTGTGGCCTTCCCATTCACTAGGTCACATCACATTCTATTTACCACAAAAATGTGCAACACCTGGTAAAAACTTCCATTAACATTGCATCTGATTGTCTGCGTGTGTAATTTGGAGGCCTATATAGATATATAAAAATAATAGCATATCCTAATCAAGCACACTACCGAAAGCGACCTTTCCCTGCAGACTGACATGACGAGATTGAATGTGCAGGACTTTTACAATAGCAAAGGGCATATGAAATGCATCGTATATCATCAAAATGCACTGGTTCAGTCGTAGGCTTGGTTCGGCTAATTGGAATACTTTTCCAAACTACTAGCTGAATGGCTGCATGTTGCATTAGACATTAAAGCACTGTCATGTTATGCCATATGCGACCTACACAGGATCTCACTTGGAATTCTGTCAGAACAGCATGGGTGAATGAAACCTCATGCACTTAATTGCAAAAGTTCATTATTCCTGTTTAGTTGGGTTGCTTCGTAATGCATTGCACAATTATTGCTTTAAGCTGTATGCAACATACAGACATGCGAAGCTGCATGCGAAGGCGTGTGGCATCTTGCCTAATAATCATTGGTGTATGTGCAGTATTGTTATGCATGGCATTGCATTATCGCAACCTGTCAGTTGTGTAAAAGTAATATGAAAAATATTTCAAAGGAAACGTTTGCTTGTCGCATAGTTTTTCAAAAAGCAAGAGAACGGAAAACCCGTGTCATTGTTTTGACTGAGTGGCAGCTCTAGGCAAATTCTTGAACTATCACTGAATTATGTTCTGCAGAACATACTTTCACTGTACACTGCATGACAACCATTTCGTGGAGGACTCTTAAGATATGTGGCTTACATGACTACCACCTCCTTTAACGTGTCACAGAAAAATTGAATCTAGAATTCTTTTACTATCTGCAGGGTTGTACAGAAGCTTCATTCATAAATGCTGCATGAAAGTTAAGGCCTTTGATTCTGCTGAAGGGATTGTTTAGTTGTGTGCCGCACAATTTTTTTTATAAAACTAGTTTATGAAGTTTCTCGAGCACCATGTTCACGTACTTTGTGTGATGCAGAGCTTCTTTTCGTGGCATTTCTAATATTTGTTAGTTCAAATGTTTGTAAGGCTACAACTGAAATATGAATGTTAGTAGATTTGGCTGTTCGACCTTGGGTATGTCTGAGTTCAAGTTAGGTGAGGAACCTGAACATACAGCATAAACCACGAGTGATAAGCTACTTGCTTTCAAGCAAGCTTCGAAATAAATTCATAACTTGACCATTTATTATTTTTGCGGTGAGAGCACCTAGTTTGCGCGCCTCTAGAAGTGGCACACTTTAATTGCTGCCACTGACCTGCAAGACAGCACAGATTTGGCTGCCCTTTTGTGGCCCCAGTAGATCGATGATCCACAAACGCCAAGAAGTTGAGAAGCAAACTAAAGCTCCAAGATTGCTACGCAAATATTTTAACCTACTCTTATTTTGACCTGGCCTGTGAAATAGGCTGATGTAGAACGTTCAAATAAACAATGAAATTATGCACGCACAGGCTGCAATGCGTAGTTCTGCAGCATTCAAGAAGCCTACTACATTCCGTGAATGTGCATTGTCTCGCGTGGGCAGAGGTCACAGTTGTCGTGCATCAAGCAAGCAGAGAAGCCAAACAGCTGCCACTTTCTGCGTAGCGAGAGAGACGCACAGCTGTAATCCAATTTGAAACCGTTGCTAAGCTAGGCCTCTAAGAGGGCTTGTCCAAATAGACTTAATTACGTCTTGCTAGTGGCGAGCTCTGCGAATCGTGTGACGCTTAAAATGAAGTCAGCTTAGCAGCTGATGTTCAAAATCTGATTAGTCTTTCCTCTGAGCTACAGTTTAAGATGAGCAATGTTTTAGCCCATTTTCGCCGATCGTTCAGCGTACTTTTTGATGTTCACGGTGCTTGCTCTTGGATAGTTTATCTACTCATCTAAGCAGAAGTACTTACACAAGTCTAGAACTCTATTAGAAAGCAGATCCTATTCCCTACCTATAATGTAATTCAAGATTGAGGACTAGGGACCTAACTTACATTTGAAACTTTCCAGTGTACTTGCCAAATTCGAATAACGAATAAATTAATTTTTGTGAAGCCTCGACATGATATACTAAGGTGTATGTTTATCTATCAATTACTATATAACGTCGCATGAAATGGTATCTTCGAGCCAGGTGACCTTATCACTTAGAGCCAGGTGACTTGAGTCCGGTATCTTAGAGCCAGGTGACTTGTGAAGATCATCACATGCATCTGCATTCTGCATAGGTTGTGATAATATGTATCGTCACTGAACTAAGAAAAGTGAATCTATTCATATCATAAGTTGTAAATCTAATAATAATGAATCACCTATCTTTAATAATTTCCCTATCTTTATCATTTTTGTAGTGTAAGTAGGCCCAGTAGCAAAGCTTTCAAAGCACATTTAACATTTGGAAGGGACTTGTTCGCCTGCATCCTTTGAGTGTAGCTCAATAAATGTATTTCATGAACTTTTGTATGTGCATATATACGTACATTTCTCCAGTCAACCTGAACTAAATTGTCTGAAGCTTATTTTACTGTAGACATCGTTTGAAAGCAATGCTTAAACGATATCCTTCCTTTTTTTTTCTTGCAGAGAATAAGACCTGCTCTCCAGACCAGTTTGCTTGCAAGTCGCATGAAGGTGTCTGCATTCCGATCACATGGCGGTGCGACGGTCAGGAGGACTGCATTGATGGCTCCGACGAGAAAGACCACTGCTGTAAGTATAACTAAGTACTAATGAGTTACTTTCTGTCCTGCCTAAAGTGCATAAGTAAAGTATCGGTAAGCATCTAGTGCTATAACCGTATGAGTTTTTATACTTATGACTCATGTAGATTTCAGTTGTGCGTTTAGCTATGTGTCATTCACTTTTGTTCAAGATTCTACTACCATTTTTTGTGAGTTTTTTTTATAGCCATGTATAATTACTGAACATTGTTTTGTTGCCATGTTTACTGGAATTTATATTGTATGTTTGCGTTGTTTCTATCTTTATCAAAATTACTTGCCACTTTGGGTGCCTTTTTGTTGTACGTACTTAGCATAAATACTCCTGACAAGAGGTCCCCTTTCAGCCTTGTGCTATGGGACCTCCTTCTGTATACTAACCCCAATGCATTTATATATTTTGCAACAAATAAAGATTTTTTGATTGATTGATATCTCAATTGCTGCACATACCCAAAGTACTGCGCACGGCCAAAGTACTTCGCACAGCCAAAGTACTGCACACGGCCAAATGTCTCTACATACCTAAAGTTCTCTACATATCTTAAGTGTATACAAGCGGTTCCCAGAAATCGCTGACTGAATACAGTGCCCTCGCAGATCGTCGTGAACTTATCTGTAGTGCTTTTCTGGCCATCGCGAACCGTGGTAGATGAATTTTTTTCTAGTGTTTCTTGTTCGGCTTATGATACGCTCATCATGCTTAATAGCCGCAAATAACATCATCAGTGGCGTCCAAATATTTTGTTTAAAGCTTCAAATACTGAGTTATGTCGTTTCTTCAACGCAGCTGCGGTGACATGCACACAAGAGGAATTCTCGTGCAACAACGGCAAGTGCATCACTCAGCGCTGGAAATGTGACCAGGATGATGATTGCGGTGACGGCAGCGACGAGAAAGGATGTCGTGAGTGTCTCTTACTTTTCCGTTCACCTAATTTCTTCTTCCTTTCAAAAAACTTACGAGCTTCGATACGTGGCTTTGCTTTGTGGAAATTCACTCATTACAGCCTTGATTTCGTGACTGTAACGTGTTTTGTAAGTGAGAAAGAGGGAGCAAACCTCTTGGGTTGCAAAGAGATTTAACTGGAACATTCCCTTCAGGCAAAGATAACGTTTTTTATTTGGTCATCCGGTCATCTTGCACAAGCTGCTGCTTCGGTGGTTAAGGAACAATATGTAATGTAGCAAAGAAATGACAACACTAAGGCATCCTCAACGAAACCAGTGAAAATTCTGTCGTAGCAGGCGGTCAGCAGTAACAGAATGTGGTAGTTAGAGAACCCAGGAAGAAATGTTTCATCTGCAGTGAATGTTAGTCTGATTATCATTAAATAATGTGACTTAACGTAGTGAATAAAGATTGCCTTACAGCTATTATAGTAGAATAGCTGTATAATAATACATTATCAAATACAAAGCTGGATATTTTAGTATTACAGGATTCATCTGTACTACAAATGCATGACCAGATTGCAATACTACTAGGCAGGGCATTGCACCTACAGATACTATACATGCTACTTATTTTAGCAGTCTCTCAAATGCCTTTGCATCCGCAGATGTTGGTACCTTAAACAGATTTTGATTACCAGCAAATGCCCCTTATAGTCAAGACTACTGAAAAAAAATTCTACTGATAAAATTGCAGGTTTTAAGGTCATTTACATATTGTTCAGGAAGGGAACATAACCTAGTTAACTGCGTCCCACATGCAGTTTGTGCAAGCAGAATTTAGACCTTGCAAATTTTTCGAATTCCTGGTTGTTTTTGCATTGTGTGCTATCTCTCGGCTTATCAGTCAAAGCATGACAAAGCCACATAGATGGAAATGGCTATCAAGCAAATTGTGACTGATTGTCGTTTTGACTTCTAACATTACAAGGCTGCTCCAGCTCGAAGAACAAAAAAAAGCACAATGGTATGCTTTATGTAGCAGATATTACCAAAGAGGTTGAGAGAAACTAAAATAAACAATGTGTGTGTGTGTGTGTGTGCGTGTGTGTGCATGTGTGTGCGTGTGTGTGCGTGCGTGCGTGCGTGTGTGTGTGTGCGTGCCTGCGTGCATCTGTATCATAACATTTCTGCCTTGATGTGAGTGGGCTTGCCGTCAGAAAACCTAGTTTTCTTGACTTTCTTTTCATATTTGCTATAACTTTGTAGACCATTTATCTGTGTTCCCTGGTAACAGATCACCTATCCTTTTAGTGTCATTGCTAATGCTTATTTGCTCACTCACTGAAATGTGATTTTTTATTGAGGCCATTGAGAAATTTGCATAGTAACTGCTTTACTTCCCAGACTTCAATTTCTTGTCTCTGTGCTCTCAGATTTCAATAGCATCCACACTCTTAACACTTTCCCAGCGAACGTGACATGCTCGAGCGCCGAGTTCATGTGCTCCAACGGACGCTGCATTCCGGACCGGTGGAGGTGCGACCGCGACGTCGATTGCCTCGACGGGTCTGATGAACGCAACTGTCCGACAGACCGGCCCAGCACATGCAAGGAGCGAGAGTTCCAGTGCGCCAACGGCGTCGACTGCGTGCACGCTTCGTGGCAGTGCGACGGCGACCCCGACTGTCCCGATGAGTCTGATGAGGCCAACTGCACCAACACCTGCCGGCCGGACCAGTTCCAGTGTGCCAACATGCACTGCATCCCAGGACAGCTCGAGTGCAACGGGCAAGCAGAGTGTCACGACGGCTCAGACGAAGACCACTGCAACACCACCAAGCCGTGCGACCCGCACACAGAGTTTGACTGCGGAGGCAACCACTGCATCCCCAAGTCACTCGTGTGCGACGGCAAGAACGACTGCGGTGCGTATGAGGACGAGCCCAAGGGCAGGTGCCACGAGAACGAGTGCGCCAAGGACAACGGCGGATGCTCGGACATCTGTCGCGATGACCCGGTCGGGTTCCACTGCGAGTGCAAGCCAGGATTCAGGCTCACCGAGGACGGCAAGACATGCGACGATGTCGACGAGTGTGCTACCCCGGGATCGTGCTCGCAGACCTGTATTAACACCAAGGGCGGGTTCAAGTGTGAGTGCATTGAGGGCTACATGCTAGAGCCAAGGGACCACCACCGATGCAAGGCCAAAGGTCAGTGAACGTGTCGTATCGCTAGTGTAGAGTGTGATATAGTGAGTTGATTGCATGGTACTCTTCTGTTTGTCATACACTGTACTTTTAGTCAAAGAAAGAGTTTCCGTAAAATGGCTACATTGATGAAGTTCAATTGTGCATAAGTGCACACTGTATCAAAGTTGCAAGAAGTGGGAATGTCCACTAGATAGTGTGGTGTTGCTAGCTCTAAATGCACTTTTGCTAGTCGATTACAGATGCACGTGACACAAATGACAGATGCTGCTAGTGTATTATCAGCTGTGCAGTATATGCTGCATGCTTTCACTGAGTTGAGCTTTTGTCGCTAGTTTGTATCTTCCAAAAATTATGAGGGATGATCATCGTAGTATAACATTTTGATTTGTGACTATCTTCACAGACAAGTTGTTGTAGGCTTTTTCATATCAAGCTTTGAGTCCAAATATATGAGACTGGATGAAGAAGGGAAAAACGCACCTCAAGTGCTCCAGGCTTTCCTTCTCTGTCCAGCAGCATTCGTTTGCATTCAGTCAGTTTTATATTAAAATGTATTACCAACTCTCTCATCTATGGCTATCCTGCTATGTTGTAGGCTTTTAGAATGGAAGCTTGAGAGAGTTGGTATGGGTTCATCTTGGCTAAACAGCAGACACGGGACGAGGACAGAAAAAAAAGAACACTGACAAGCGCATTGGCCAAAGCAGAAGATGCATCAACGTTTGCCTGCGAGAGCACGAACGCTCATTGTCAGAGTCAGAATCGTTCTCCCTCGCTGCTCATTGTTGCAAATGCGCCTGCGTATCTTTATTCAACGATACAATTACACTGTCGTGTCATAGAAATCAACTAGCAAGAGAAGTGATTGAAGCCTTCCGCATCCAAAGAAAAAACGATAAGTGTGTCAGCGTGCTGTCAGTTGCGCTCAGCGACGCAGAATTCAGCTATCTGTCTGGCACCTGCAGAAGATGATGCCAATGTTGTAATTTTTTCCCCTTGCTTGCAGCGTGTTTGGTTGTTCTTGCTGTTTAGTGTTCTTTGCATTTCCTGTTAAGTGACACTGCATCTATATATCATCTGTTTCTTTACCAAATAAATGTTACTTGGGAGTCAGCGCTTGTCTGTGTTTTCTTCCGTCCTTGTTCCGTGTGTGCTGTTCAGCCAAGATGTAGGCTTTCAGGCTGTTTCAGTGCTTATTACAAGGTCGAAATAATGAGTAACAAGTCAAAGAAGCGAGGCTTTAGATTTCAATTGTTCTTGTGTCTCATCGGTTCCAGAGGGTGTGCCCTACCTGCTTTTTGCCAACCGAAACGACATTCGCAAGATCAACCTGGAGACCGGCGAATACGTGGAGGTGGTTTCTAAGCTGAGGAGCACCATTGCCACCGACTACATCTACCGCACTGGAACGGTCATCTGGTCCGACACCGTTGATGAAGTCATTAGCAGGTGTGCACTATTTGTTTTCGTTAGTCTGCATTGTCTCCATCGCTTGAAGGCTATCATTGTTTTTAAAACACATAAACTAGCAAGGCGATTGCCCAGCGGAATTGACACACATGCTGTGAGGTTGTGTTATACTGCTGCCTTTAAGACTCTTGTTAACCAAGATTTCTTTGCCATCTTGGAAAGCTTTGCATAGCTTTAGCCTTCTGACAGAGTTGTCATGAAAACTCTAAAAAGAAGTGAATTTTTTTTTCCAGTAACTTGGTTGCACATTTGCTAGTGCTTGCACATTGGCACGTTTAATACCGGGCAGCAGCCGTGATAGAGTGGTTGACGTAAAGCCCTCCCGCATGCATTTTTCTTTAAACAAACAACGGTGCTAATGGCATAATAAAAATTCCTTTTCTTGGACTTTTACTTATATAAATTAGATAGTGAGGCAGCGAATTTGACAGCTGAAGTGCAGCTTGGAATGCATCCCAATAATGTGTTCCTTTACAGTGCACCCATTGACAAGGGAACCCCAGTCAAGGTGATAATTGACAAGGACCTTCACGTTGCCGACGGCCTCGCCGTCGATTGGATCTACAACCACATTTACTGGACGGACACGGCTCAGAACCTCATCTCCGTTGCGGACCTGGATGGACGCATGCGGCGGGCGCTCTTCTCCGAAGAACTCGACGAGCCACGTGCGATCGTTGTTAACCCACTGGAAGGGTCAGTGACATCTCTTGGTTTATAGAAAGACCATTTTGTTACATACAATTCAGTGTTTATTATATTGAAATTAGTATAAAAGTCCTATGCTGTAAACCGGTTTGATAGAATCCAGCAAGGTGGTAGAAGGGTTAAGAGAAGGAAAAGAACAACCACCAGTTAATAACATAAAGTGACAAAGCAATTCATATGGGTTTCTTGGAAAGGAAGTATTGGTAGAGTGACTGTCTCATAAGGGCATTGGTCCCTGGTTCGATCCCTGAATCGGGGCGAAATTCTTGGCAACCAAGATTTCTTTCCGAGAAATCGGTATAGATTTTTTCTTGGCTTTGTGCCACAAATGAGTGTTTGTAAATTTTCCTTTTTTTCTGTTCCATCTTTCACTCTGCTTTCCGTCATTTTATAGGAATAATTCTGCGGCATAATTCTGCGGAAGCTATGCCCTGTTACAGGGCATAGCTTGTAGCATGGTCTAGTTGACAGTCCGCCAGTTTGCAATTTTTTTGGAAAATTGGTTGTGTGGTCCTGTGTTAACTAACAAAATGTGTTGGCCGATTAGTACATTGTTACAGGCAGCGATAGTATGCATCTCTGCAAGATGTGGAAATTCACATATAGCTGTAGCTGCCTTCTCTTAATGTTTAAATATCTCTCCCGCTAACAGCTGGATGTTCTGGACTGACTGGGGCAAGCAGCCAAAGATCGAGCGGGCTGGCATGGATGGCTCGCACCGATCGGCTATTGTCACCACGGACATTCTCTGGCCCAACGGACTTACAATTGGTGAGTGCTTTGCTGTCTTTGTTGACACTCCAGAACATGTTTAAACTAATATGCTACAGTTATAGAGCTATATATTCACAAGATCTTGGAATAAATTGGCTGTTCTTTAACAAAGTTTGCATTCATGCATTATCAATCTCCATGAAAGAATGTGCGAAACATGTGCCAGGAGGATGAAATAGATGCTTGCTTCTGTGTGGAGTGTGAGAGTCTACGGTGCATGTACTCTAGGGCTTTATTTTTCAGGCAATGTAACTGAAAGAATACTGGTTATGCTGCAGTGACATTGCTAGGTGTACGCGTTCATTGCGTGACCTGTGCATTTGGCAGTAGGTGTGTGGTGCTTGCAGCGCTCACCGATTGAAATAGTGCCTTTCAGCGATTGAATTTTCGCAGTTTGTTGGTATTAACCTGCCATAACCTGTTGTGTGGCGATTCACGAGTTGTGTGCTGCTTCTGCTCCGTGTTACTGTTGACTAACGCAAGTTGTACTTTTGTTCTGATGATTGCGCGCAGACTTTTTGACGAAGCGGCTGTTCTGGGTTGATGCCAAGCTACACCTGATCAGCAGTGCAGACTACGACGGAAGCCACCGCCGAGTCGTCCTCTCTTCACCACTGCTCGTGAAGCATCCGTTCTCCATCGATGTCTTTGAGGTGAGCTTTTGCTACATAAATTGTAATGGCAGGGCAATACAGCAACTATATTGTTATAATGTCCACTGAAGTGTTCAGCGGGCAGTTCAAAATGTAACAGGACAGGTGCCAGCTGAAGGATGATACTATCAAGAGCAAAATGATTATATGAAACGGTTATATCAACAAATACTATAGGAATGCAAGAGAAACTGGAATAGAAGTAGAATCCACCTTAAACAATGGGTGATGTAATTTCAACTGCTATATTCAGGCATTTAACCTTCATTGGCAGCCGACTGCAAAGCAGCGCAACGACGAGTTTCCCACAGGTTGTGAATCTGGGTCGAGGCGTGTCTGCCACACAAACTTAATTCCACTGAAGATTCGAAACATTTTTTTTATATGCAAAGCTTAGCACCGTTTTCAACTTTTTCAAAAGTCATGTGGATGCAGACATTGAAAAAATTTGCACCCATTTCATGTTTTCCATATGCGCTTTATTTTGCAGGACTGGCTGTATTGGACTGACTGGGAGTCTGAGGTGATCAACAAAGTGAACAAGTTTAATGGCCAGAACCTTACCCACATTGCCAACGGCGTCTTCTCGCCCATGGATGTCCACGTCTACCACAGCTACAAGCAACCGCAAGGTGAGAAGTCTGCACAAGCATATGCATGTTTCGTTGCCGTATCGTGCCACTTTACATTCGAGCACTTACTTTCCAAAGAAAACGAAAACTAAGATTTAGAACTGAGAAAAATGCATGTAACTCAAACGTCGATATAACGAACTTGAATATAATGAAATATCGGTGATAAAAAAGTGAGTGAATAGCCTTGCAATAAACAGTGTTAGAAATATACCGTTATAATAGATTTTTCAATATAACGAACTTATTTTTACGCAAGATACAAGTTTGTTATGAGTTTTGAGTGACATACATTTGCATTTGCTTCATTTGATAATAACTTGCTCTTTTGATTGACTTCTCTCACTCAATTAAATTGGTAAATGTCAACTTACACTGCACAGCAAGTTTATTTTTTGTGTTAGTGCAGTACTAACTGCCAGCTGGATTTGGATCACCCTATCGTTGAAGAAAAAAAATGGTAAAAGTGGCATTCGTTGTTCTTGCATTCAAACCACTTCTGTTCTCTTTCTGGTCGCAAAACATTTTTCACCTCAAAATTTGTCCGGTACAGCCTTCGCTTTTACGCTATGCTAATTATGAAATGATACATAGTAAACCATCAGTGAGGCGATGTAACTTATAAATGATACTGACAGGTGTTTACTGTTTGTAATTTGCTCGATTGTGTGCCTCGTTACTACGGAACAGCATCTGTTGTCAAACTAGCTTCGTAACACGTGTGATAGGTATGTTGACGGCACGTTTGTTTGACACTGGTTTTGGCAATGAACGTATAGATAAAACGCATTTTGTTATGACAGTTTTTTATATCCAATAATTCATTATGTGGCATGTTTGTTATAGCCATGTTCGTTATGCTGGACTGATGCAGCTCTTTAACTGACTTGCCACTCTGTGCTTGCCTTGTTTTGACCTGTAGGCGTCAACCACTGTGAGCGAGCCAATGGCATGTGTTCCCACTTCTGCCTCCCGGCACCGATCCTGAGCATCCACTCGGCACGCTACACGTGCGCCTGCCCCAACGGCATGGAACTCCAGGAAGACGGGCGCAACTGCAGGATTATGGGTGAGCTTGCACTTCGTTAACTGCTGTAATCCTAGGAGCTTTGTGTACGAGGATTTATTTTAGATTGCTTGCAATCCACTTGCGAGGTCATTTCCCGTGTCACCTATGGTTCTGAGCTTTGTGTTGAAGTGGCGATTTTTGCATCAACAATCTGTCTTTGTCACTATCATTACCTCTTTGCTAATGACTGTCTTGTCATTTTTTTTTCTCCTACTCTCAACCCCTCCTCCTTCGTCTTGCTTTTGCTGTACCTTTTTTTTGCATTTCATATTACAATGTTATTTGTATTCCTTGCACGATATTTACTGCTGGTCCATTCCTCCCCCCCCCTTTTTTTTTAAATTTGTCCCTTTTCATTTGCCCCGCCTCAATATCTCTCCCCAACCACTCATTTACTCGCATTTGGCATCTTACTCTCTTCCGACACCTTTGTTGGTGTTTTTGTCGGTGCCCTTGTGTAACCACCTTGTTGCGCCCTTTTGAAACCTATTTGTTTGGCCCTGTGCACTTGCCCTTTACTCTGTTCTTTTTTCTCGTATTTGTACATAACCTTTGCTGCTTCTTTTCACTTCTAAACTCGTGCTCTTTCGACTCTTACTTGGTCCTGCACGTTTGTTTTTACACCTCTTTCCATCACTCCCGCTTGATCAACTCCTCCTCGGTATCCCTTCGGCACCCTCTTCGCACCAATTTGCCCCGGTGTCCTTGCCCGTGCTCTCGATGCTTCCCCGACAAAAAGCGAGTGCGGAAGAAGTACCGAAGGGCTGTGTCCTCTCGAACGAAACACTCGCGAACGGCGACGCTGCCAACGTGACCGTGCAGACGGCCACCGCATCGTCTTCTCCAAACTCTTCCTCTTCTGCTCTTGCACCTTCTTCTTCTTCATCCTCTCTGCCTTCCTCTGGGTCCAGCCTCCTCTGCAACGCTTCCGCCGATACAGGTGGGAGCTCTCTCTTTCAGCACTGCAAGGGCACATAAGAGAGCATGCATAGTACTTTGATGTGTTCAGATATTGCCATCTGAGTGAAGTGTAGTTAAGTTAGTAGTTTAAATGAGACATGCTTAACCAGAACAAAAGGGTGTATTTGCTGGGTCCTTTTATGGTGTACAAATGCAATGAACCCAGATACTAGAAAAGTGCCAAGTGGTGATATAAGCACTCAAGTGACCAACATGTGTAACATTATAGGGCACAGCTGCTGTGCTAGATTCCTGTTAAAGCCATGCTAATCGCAGTGGTGAGGAAGTATGGTCAATGTGTATTTTTGTCATTACAAGCTGTTGCTGGACTTTGCTGACTGCCTAATGTAAATACTTTTTCTCGAATAAAGCACGACAGCGGTTCTGTAACCTTGCTAACCTGGCTTACTTGTGTTGCTGGCAGAATTCCTATGCCTCAACAGCTAATATGTTTCTAAAGCATAAAAGAAGGGCAGTCTGTTTGATCTATAGAAGACCTCGTTGGGAGCTCAGCTTCAGGTGCCTCAAGACGCACATGGCTGCATTTATCATGTGAATAAATCTTTCTGTTTACATACAGAAAACAAGCAGAAGATAAATGCCATATTTCTTGATGAAGATTATGCTCCTAGTGTAATTTGGCATGCAAGCCCAGCTGATGTGCAAATCCAATGAATTTGGCTCGATCTAACAAATTAGACCTTAATAAAAGGCAAACTGAAAATCAGTACTGAAACTGCCTTTCCATTCAGTATTGTTAGTAACAAAAAAAGATTTTACAAAAAATGACTCCTTCAAACCCTCTAGAACTTCAAGAGGATCGTATAGATATCTGTTGCCAATGCGCCTCGTAAACTGACTAGTTACTTTGGCCACACTTTTCTCTCTCTATGTTCGTTTGTCTGATGTGCTCTTTAACGTTCTTTGCTTTCATGCAGCGGTACAAACCTTACCACCCGCAACCAGTGGGAAAGTCCCCACTGTGCCGGCAGTCACGGATGAGAGCGTGGTGTACAACACGAGCCACGCCACCGGTGAGGGAGTCCCTGGGCACGCGGAGTCGGCGCTGGACCGTCGCAACCTATTCTCGCAGCTGGGTTCGGGACACATTGCAGGCATCGTCATGGGCGTTCTCGGCAGCCTGGCTGTCGTCATCACCCTGGTAAGTGCGTCAGTTGCGTGTACACTCGGACCTAATATCAAAGTTTCATTTTGCAAGAAAATGAGGTTGCCATATCTGAAAATTCGTTATAAATGTTATTTCTCACTCCTGTATCTAATGCAAGACTATTCTTTACTTACTTTGTTGTAACCGATATTTCGTTATATCTGAAAATTTGTTAAGAAGAATATTCTTAACACTGTATCGAATGCAAGACAATTTTTTATTTACTTCATTGTAACTGATTCTTGTAACTGAACCACATGTGCTCTGTCAAAGTGACGTACCATTTTTGACAGGAAAGTCACGAATACATAGTTTTGAAGAAGGTAAATGCAAGGAAGCCAGATCTAGGATTGCATTTCTGCCCGACTGTGCGAGAGTGAAGTGATCGAAGTAGTGCGGTACGATTTTTAGTATCCTAGATACAGTCGAACCCTTTTATAAGAGACACTAATATAAGAGACAAATGGGCATAAGAGGCACCAGTGTGCTTTCAGTAAAATATGGGTTGATAAGAAAGTGCATACGAGGTACCCTGCTTATAAGAAACATCTCATAAAAAAGACAATTGGTGCCTGGAGCATGCCTCTTATAAAGGAGTTTAACTGTACTACTATTTCTGTTATTGCTTAAATAGATAAGCTTGAGATTCATTGTGTTACAGCGCTACGTTCAATTTAGCTTCGCTGCACAGTTATGCGCGGATTTTCGGTGAGTTCTTGTAGCACTGCGATGAGTTTAGCGATTTGAGCAACATTGTGCAAGAAAACAAGCTTCTTTCATTGGACCCATCGCCAGAAGTTGAACATAGGTGCTCTGGCCAATATCTCAATTTCTGCCGGGGGTTGGGTCGATTGCTGATGGTACTCGCAGTTTCACAAAACACAGATGTTTTCGATCAAGCACTATCATTTGCTCTCGGGGGAGGGAGGGTCTGCATCAGTTTCCGTGCTTTATGTTCGACGTGCCATCTTTCGTTTGCACAGGTGGCGTACCTTGTGTACCGACAGTACCTGAGGAGGAACATTACAAGCATGAACTTTGACAACCCGGTGTACAGGAAGACAACAGAAGACCAGTTTAGCTTAGAAAAGAACCAGTACCAGCCAGCCAGGGCTTACCCCCCGGTTAGTTTGTCTTCATTGCACTATTAGCACAGTGCTGATAGCGATATCAGCTGATGTACGCTATCAGCATAAACTTAATCTGTGAAATTTCGGAACTGCTCTAAACATGCTGTCCGGTCTCAAAAAGGCTCTTTTGTAGTAGTGTCTGATTTGAGGCATTTTAAGCATACACTTCAGGCTTTTAACAAACAAATACCATAGATAAATAGCCTGATGTCACTGTGGAGAACACTCATTTGGATCAGTCGTTTTTCGCTTATGTTTCAATTTGTGCTAGTGATGCGTGCTATCAGGTTGACATTGTCACTGAACTCTTTTTAGTCAAGTCACTAGTAAGCTGTGTGGCAATACAGTAAGTTTGTAGTTTATGCTGCCAACATGTGGCTAGGTATGTGTGGTGGTTCGCCACAACTGAGGTAGTCAATTTCGCTTTTCACCGATGGCTGCTGAGAGGCATCTGTAAGAAACTCATCACCGTTCCTTGTCAGTTTTGCAACATGACTTCCACTGTAAGCTGCCGTGTCCAAGGTCGTTTGTTGGAGCAGTAGCACTGTTGTGACACATTCAGTGTCTATGCGCTCTAGTGGGTCTATTCGTAGGCAGGAAATTTGCATGTGCATTTTACGCAGCGAAGCTCTTATTTTGTGACTTTAATTAGCGCTTCTTGACCTTAGATGAGCTGTTACATTAAATTGAATATGTAACTAATGTAATATATATATATCTTTTCATATTGCAGAGCATGGAACCATTGACATCACCAGGCACAAATGAATTTGTATAGTCGCCTACCCGCTAGAAGTGTGAAGAGCCACATTTTTCGTGGTCGGGACATTATTTTGCAATTAGAGAGCAAGACTTTAATTTTTTTTTCTTCGGCCACAAGTGGTGTGTGCGTGTGTGCCAGGAAAGACTGCCTCGTGAGGCACCAAGCCCCATCAAGGAAAGCGGCCTCAAGTCGAGGCCGAGAGCGAGAGCAGGACTTTGAGCTCCTGCCGAGTTTATTGGTGTCGTCTGTTCGCAGAGTGTCGCAAAGTTGGTTCGGATCGTCTGTCGCCATTCATGCAGGTTCTTCGGCAGGGTAGTGACTCAGAAAAACTGACTGGTGACTGGTGCACGACTGGTTGGACACCGGTCGCTTTCCGTACACCCCTGTCGTGAGTGCTGCCGAACATCATGTTACCGATGCCTAGACCGGCAATCCAGCATTGAAATTGCTCCTTGAGCTATCCATCGTCTGGTGGCCAGCTGCCATTTCCAAGACATCATGAGGTCTTTACTATACAAGTCGAAAAGCTTGTGCTGGTGTTGCAGACTTGCGTTGTTCCTTGAAGCAGACAGACTGTGTCTGCAAGCGACAGACTGGAATTCACATCTTGTAGCATACGATCATTTGTGCAAGCATATGGTGGACCTCAATTTCTGCAGCAGACGGCGAATGAGCTTAATGGTAAGCAGCACAATGTCATCGCTGCGGACAGCCGTCTGCGCAGGAACCTGGTGCGTCTGGTTCAGGTGGCTCGGTAGCAGACGACCGCATCGAGATTGTGCAGCGGACCGATTGATCACAGTGGCCTCGCGGCAGACGATGTCGGACTGTGTGAGAGTGAAGGTGTTGAGACTGTTGTGTGTCTCTGTTGGGTAATGAACGCGACGAGTGTTAAATGTGCCGAAGGTGCGACGGGGGAGGGTGTGTGCAAGCCCGCGATGGTGGCATGGGATTGCTGTTTCCTGTTCACCATAGCTAAACCGGGACTCATTATTTTGGTGTCTTTCCCTGTACATCATGCCGCTTTTGTGTATTGCGCGAGGGCATCTCCTATCTCGCGAGGCATTGTACATTGTGCGAGTTTGAGACTGCGCAAAGCTAGTGTGGCCAGGGAGACCCTAAAGCTAAGCAAAACATAAGAAAAGATGTTCAAAGAAAACATAACCACGTCCGTCTGGGGACTGACCAAGCATTTGGCATTGCATTCACACGTGAGCGATCGGTCGATTTGTGAAATCGAACGAGCGAGCGGCTGTTATTTATTTTCAGTTTATCATCGATCTTAATGCATCGAGGTTGTGGGTTGGGTTGGGAGAAACTGTTTTGTAGGTTGTGTTATTTGCGAGTCTCTTTCTTGGTTAGTTTTTGTTTTTAGTTCTTCTTTTTTCGAGTTGGAGGGATTATTTATTTCATTGCACCACCTTTTGCACCGAGTGAAAAAAATATATATATCCATTTGTTTCTCATGAGTATAGGATGTGATGCGAGCTTTAGGTGCTCAAGACTGGACGATGTTGCGGAATCTCCCTGGTACTTTTTGTTTTTGCCGGCGCGGAGGCAACGAATCGAACAAGCTTTTAAAAACTCCTTTTTTTTTTTTTGCAAGCAGCGTGATTGACACGTGGCAGGAGGGCAAAGAAAATTCATAGCTTAAAGACACAGTCATTGTCGAACCACAAGACAGCGAAGCATATCCAAGTGGTTCTCGTGACTTTGCGTGAATGTGGGCGATTTCTTTTAGCCCTCCTTGTACAGTAGCATCGTGAGATTGTTGAAAACCGCTGTTTTTGTGCAAATGTAGAAAAAAAATGTGACAACTTAACTTATTGACAGTTTCATTATATTTATAGACATATACACCTGTGTTCGAATGCAGAGGCAGTGCTTACTACTATAATTATAATAAGATTAGCTATTCTCGCCGAGCTCTCTCGGCAGAGCAGGGGCCCACACGTGTTCAGTTTTATTTTGTGGCAGCAATTTACACTAGCCATGTATTAAAAGAAAGCAAAATCTCACACT
Source organism: Rhipicephalus annulatus (assembly GCA_013436015.1). Classification (NCBI taxonomy): domain Eukaryota; kingdom Metazoa; phylum Arthropoda; class Arachnida; order Ixodida; family Ixodidae; genus Rhipicephalus; species Rhipicephalus annulatus. The sequence goes on from WOVY01004732.1 coordinate 104,378, forward strand.
GTGTTCCTTTAGCACATCTCGCCAATATGTTCCAGTAGGCGCATTTTATTTCATTTCTGAAAGTGCTGTGCTTCATTAATTATATTACCCGAAAGGGCCGGTGCATTGGCTGCATGTGTCATAAAAACAGCTTTTGAATGTTAGCACCGCGTCATTCTTTCTGGTTGCACGTGGTGCGGTCATTTGGATGTTGTGTGTCCCACCAGTATTGAACGCTGAGAGTTAGCACTCGCGAGCCACAGCTTTTAGAGCTTCCGCCCGTTGGTCTCGCGAAGTCACCAAAGTGACAGAATATTCTCGCTTGCTTGTTGCTCACGGGCGATTTGCATCAATGCCTTTGACGTGTTTGCCGTCAAAATGTGCAACGAATGCCGACAATGAAAAGTCGGTGAATTTCATTTGAATGTGCGCTTCAAGTCGGCTGCCTGAAACTTGTTAGCACTGCATTTTGGATGAACTTAAACTTCCTCCGCAATGAGTAATTGCAAACGTACTAAAAGGTGTACATAGGCACGCTTTTTTTGTTTTTTTCACCCACCCTCATGCATTAACCCCAGACAAGTAACTATCCTAACCATCAAAGCAAGCTTTTAAGTTTGCAGACTTTCAGCAACGCAGGGCTGCTTGAATTAAACTTATGTTGGCCAGAGGCTTACTTCTTATCATCGACCCGAACTTGGTGGTACGAAACGTGAAATTTTGTTGACAGCAGTTATCACAAAAGCTTGTAGTACTTGTTTTTTTTTCTATGCCTGTTTTCTTTTCATTGATATTCATCAGGCCGTCTTAATGTGCCAGCATGTTGCTGGCACATTGGTGTGCTGTCGGCGTTTGCACCTGTTGTCGAAATTGCACCTCAAACTCTTACTATAATTTTCCCAAAAACCCTCGCACTTTTAGCCTCGCCCTTCCCTCCTAAAACGAAGGATTGCTGACTTGACTATTATTGTCGCTGTTGAACACAAGACGCCCCCGCGTCTCGCAACTTGTGTGGCGTGCGATGCCTCTCGCTGTTGCTTTTCTTACGTGTTGTTTTCGAAAAAATCTCTTGAATCTCTCGACGCAGCGTTTTTTTATTTTTGTTCATTTTTTTGAAGTTGCACTCGGCTACACAGAAGTTCCTGTCCAAAACGCCATGTTCTGATCTTGTACGTGTTCCCCACCCTCCCCACATGTTCGTTTCGATCAGTCTCGGAATCTAGTGCTTTGTGATATATACATATACATATATATAATTTAACGCAGCAGTTGTTGTTGCTAAAAAGCTGCGTATGTGGTCTGTTGTGTATATCTATTTTTTTCCTTACCCTTTTTGTTCCTTCTTGCATCTGTATACATAGCAGTCAGTGTACTGGTCATTCCTGTTCTCAAATTTAGTCGCCGCCAAAGCGTGCGATTGGTTCCAGTCCTCCTCCTTCTTTTGTTTTTCTTTTGTACATAGATGTCTACCCAAGTGTAAGGTATAAAATAAAACGAATCTGATTTCACTAAGTAAAAGAAAGCTCTGTGTTGTGTGTTTATTTCAAAACTTTAGGGCTTCTCGAGTGCATCCAGGATTATTCTCTTCGGAGAGTTTCTAAGGTTTCATGATGGTACTATGAAGCAGAACACAAAAAAGTGCCTCCTCCGAAAGAAATCGTGAGGAAATGCGAATGCATTTCTTGTGCCAAGAGCTAGTATCATTGACGCCGGCCGTGTCTTCACCGACTTCTGCCATGGCCTTGAGAGGTGCCTAGCCAGCGAACGGTCGAGAGTGAAAAGCAAGCGGACGGGAGAGTGGGGCGTAGGGGTGAGAGGGCACGAAGGGCGAGAGAATAAGCGGCAAAGCACTACATCTACACTCTCACCCACCATATGTTCTGGTTGCTAGAGGCGAAGGTAAGCGCTGTTGCTATGGGAGAGGTAGTGAGAGTGGAGAGATAACACCTGCCGGCACGTGGATACCACCGCAGGCAACGCCGGATGCCTGACATAGCCCGACAAAGAAATGCATCCGCATTAAAACAACTCGGGACAGGCGCGTGTGCTCTATGCTTCTCCATTCATGCGTTTTCGTGCTTCTAAGTGCCATCATAGTGTCCTCTTCAGTAGTCTGCCGTGTTGGAACAGTATGGTTGCTGTGCTCGGCTGCCGACCCGAAGCTTGCGGGTTCGATTTCGACCGCTGTGGTTTCGTTTTGATGGAGCCTGAAAGCTAGAGGCCCAAGTGCTGTGCGATGTTGGATATGTTAGAGTAAACACTCGATAGTTGATAATTCCAGAGCCCTCCTACAGCATGGCTTATAATAAAATCATGGTTTTAGCATGTAAAACCCCAAGTTTTATCTTCCTCGGGCACAATTTTTCAACAGTACTTTGTATTACCCCCAAATATCACTGGAAACTAGTTTATATAGGAAATTCCAGGCCCCAGGTTGCGCAACAATGTTTACCTTGTGTGTTCAGAGGAGCCTTGACAAGTGAATGGCAGAATTTCTGAGCACGCTGAAAGAGTGTTGGAGGGTTCTTTTATTGATGCAATTGTTGCACATGCATCATCACTGTCTTTGGTTGGCAGATAGCTACACTTACATTCAACACTGTTTAAAATTCTATGATGTCACCACCTACTGGAAATATCTCGGATCAAGATGAATGTTTAAAGGCCACCATGGCTGAAAGAGTTATTTATGCCCCTGGTAAAGATGACGTACGTCTATCCGCTGTTGCCACTTACGTTTGTTTCTGCACTACCAGTGCACGGGACAGGTGCACACAGTTTGCCCAGAGCCAATGATAGTGCTCCAAGTTTACATCTTGCAAACTCCCAGAGATGTAGATGCAACTGTCCCGTTATATAGTAGTGTAGGTAGCATTTCGAAAGATTACTCAGCATTTTTTCCAACACATTGGCATCTTGGTCAACGAAGTTAGAGCTTATCGCTCAGACTGCTCTGGCATTCGAGGGCCCCTTTAACGACTGCTGTATGCTGTTCTCCCATAGTTTTGTATGTGGACCTCGAACTTGCCCTCCGTTTGTAAAGCACTCTTCTTGAAGAGACACTGGGCAGAAAAATGGGAGTGCATGAACACTCAAAATATAAAGTATTTTTTTTAAATAGTCTTTGCTATTTGATTCAATTTCCACCGGAATTTCACTATTCGAACTTCCCGAAGACAAATACAGTCAACGTCTGATTGGCAATAGTCCCTTCAGATTTTTAATATGCTTCATGCCCCACACTCTCGTGTTAGGGCAAAACTGCCTTTCAAGATCTGCTACATTCCTAAATGTATTGACTCAAGAAAATAGTGGTTCCAACATGGACATGATAGATGTGGCAGAGATGGGGGCAAAATTCGGACCTGAAATTGGGGCACAAAGGCTGTAAAATTTGAAGCCGAAAATTTTTAGCATCAAAACTTTGTTGTTGTTATATTGACGTTTGCAAGGCATACCTTATTTGAAACTCCCTATTCGAAAGGAGCATCCTTATCCTCCACATCATTTGGGTTTCCACAGAAGTTGAAAGACGTGGAGAGACTGAGAAAATGGTATCTTTGCCTTTCACAAGTAAAGTGTTGTCGGAAACTCTTTAGTTGCCTCAAGTCCTGTGCACAAATACGATTCGGCCTCTGCATTGCCTCATTCTTGGTAAGAAAAATATAAAATGCCACCCCACCAGTTCTTCAGCCTAGCCAAAGAAAACACTTTGATCTTGAATCTTGTGAGAATCCTCTCATTTTTTTTCTGCAATTTCATTTCAAAGCATTCCAAAAGTATTCTAGAGAAGAGGACGAAAAATTACCAGTCTATACCAGCAGGATCTGAACACACAATCTCTGAATCACGTGTTCGATGCTCTACTACTTGAGCTACAAGACTCGTTTATCCACTTTTTTGTAGCATTTTCATGTGTGCTTCTTACCAGAGTGTTAGCCAGCGCCTTCCTACCACTCTATACTCATGCTTTACTATATGTAGCTCAAATGGTAGAGCATCAGACGTGCAAATCGGAGGTTGTGGGCTCGGATCCTACCGCACTTTAATTTACTTCCATTAAAGTAAGGATAATTGCAATACAGTTAAGAAACCACTGCTATGCTTTTTATGCCTCAATTTTCTGTCACTTTTGTTAGTTGCATTTAGTGCATACAGTAACGATTACATTTGTACAAATGTCTACCTCTCTTCTAAGTAGTGTTCACACAAAATGCAACAATGCCATTTATAGGAGGCCTACTACAGTCATGTGCTTGAGTTTTTCAATAACTATAAAGTGCTACGGTTCGATACAACTTCAGAAGTTCGTGGCATTTCCTTCTCAAAGATGTACGTGCACGATGGCCTGTGTCGCCACCTTCGAAGAATACTGCTGGGTGCACAAGTAGGATTATTTCATTTTGAATGCAAGTAGTGGAGCAAAGTATAAAACAGAGACCCCCCCTGCCCCCGTGATTTCTCATTTTTATTTCATTCAATTTTTTTCCCGTCAAGGTGTATGCACCTTGATGATTTTTCTGTAGAAAAGTGATGGCCGTTCGGTATTCTTAGGAGAGATAAATTGTACCATGTACTAATTGTGTAAGCTGTATATGTGCTGCTTTTTGATAAACTTCCACTCGCGAGTGTGCACCTCTGTTGTCCTCTTCTTCAGTAATCCTTCTGCACTGCGTCCCTTTTTTTTTTTTTGCATTCAAAAGGAACCGTTATTACTAGCCCAAATGGCTGCTCTGCTACGATTATTTCTTCACTTGCGGAGGAAATCAGCTGCCGCACTTCGCTCATATGGGCAGGGCTTCTCCGCACTTAAGTTGTATCCAATTAAAGCTAGGCTTCATCGATAAACAAAAAAGCAAACACGTACAGGAAAACGCACGTTTGAAAGAGACCAACTATATAACACTTCAGGAAATCTGCATGCCTAGTAATGGTTGTGTTTCCAAGCTACTAGGAAACCTCCAGCTGCCCTGAAGGGTCTGTATGCAACAGTTGTGTAGGTGAGAGAACATGGAGAGATGATCTTAGATGATCGCTTAGGCATATAGCATCACTTTGTGTGTGACTTCGCAACACTCAGCCAGTGAGAACCAATGAGAGTTAATGGCGCATGTGAACATGGGTTGGACAAAGTGAGCAAAGTTATATCATCGATTATGCTACGCGAAGTGTCAGTAGAGTGATGCCACCACTAAAAGCGACCGTCAGAGAATAGTGCCCACAAACTTTCCCTTTATTTTGCAACATAGAGCAAGGCCATCTTGTGAGTCAACCGGCATGCCTCATTTTATAAATGTCACACTCGAACAACGTCAACTAAAGCATGTGCATAGTATCTTCAATGCAATGACAGCCTCGTGTCGTTGCCACTGTGTGTTCCTAAAAACCGGTGGCTACAAAACCATGTCGAGGTCTCCCTGGGCTTCGACCGAAGCCAGTTCTTTCTCTTTCTCGGCTAAACTGGCCTCCAAGGCCAGCACACGTTTCCTAAGCTTGGTGATGACGCTCTTGTAAAATAGCAGCCGCTGCGTCTGAATCTGGCAGCAGCGTCGCCTCGGATTTCCCGGGTAGTCGGACGAGGGCTCGACTACAGCGCCAGCACTACTGTGGTCGTCGGTTCGACTATTCGTGGAAGTCGAAGCGTGGCGCGCCTGATTCGTGAACACGATGACGTTGAGGTTCTTCGGCGGCTGCTGCTCCGTGACGTCATCGCTACCCTGTAGCGCCTCCGCGTCAGAGGCCACCGCTTCGCTACGCACGGCTTCCGATGTCTCCAGCGTCGCTGAGGACGACGTCGCGTCGACGCGCTCTCCGCGGTCGTCCCCGTCTTCTCGCGGGAACGTCAGGGTGATCGCCTGCATCTGCCCGTTCTCGTCCCGCTGATCGTCGGACGTCAGTTTGGGCATGTAGACCACCATGTCCGTAAAAGCCTTACGCTTGCGAGGACGCCCTGTACGTCGCACGCCGTCACTCACGGGGTCATAGTCTTCGTCGCCATCATCAGCGAAATCGTTCCCTTCAGCCACCACGGACCTCAGAACTGTGACTCTCTGCGGCGCTCCAGCTCGCGCCACAGCTAGCTGTTCTTGCTGTTGCTGGAGCAAGGCACCGGGCTTGCGACCGCGTTTCTTGGGCGCGTTCTTGCACGGCTTGATGGTGAACATGGACGGCACGGCCGACGGTAGCAGGAAGTTCTTTCGCACCGTCATCTTGTAGTCTTGGGGCCTGAAGTGCTCGCCGCAGACCAGGGTCCACTCGGTGAACGCCTTGACGCCGGCTTTGGTAAGTACCTCTATCCACGAGGTGCGATACGGTTCGTTGGAAGGAATTTGGTGGAACGTGAGGCCCGGTATACGCTCGCGGGAGTTGCGACAACCCGGGATGCAGCACTTCCCATGGTTCTCTAGTTGATCGTTGTGCCACAGAACACCTTTGAAAGCGCGCCTTCGTAAGTTGAAGACGACCTACCGTGTTTCGACCCGTCACGGTCCGCTAGCGACCTTCATAGTGAACATTGGCAGTAAAACGTCTCACTAAAGCTACGCTAAAGGCGTTCTCGGATGCTGAGACATGCGCGAAACGTTGCAGAACAACCACAGAACACCTATACACTACCATAACAACGCTAGACGCTTAGCGCTTTGGATTGGATTGACCGCCATTGGCGACAAATCTAAATAAGCCAGAAGCTGGTGCTACGATGGCGATTGCACCAACCATGTGTTGCGAGCGCGAGTTTTTGAATTCATAATCGGCCTACAGCGCCCCTTGGCACTCCACGCCCAGATTTCCTTTGTAGAAAAGCTAGCACACGGTTGCCGCAGCGACTGTGTGCGGAGTTGCACCGCGATCATTGAATAGCATGCGAACCACGTTTAACGCGTTTTAAATACGGATTAATTGCCACTCTAAAATGCCAACAAAAATAGGATACAGCCTAGCGCCCTGCAGTCTCTCTTTTAGCAATTCGAAACTTTTCGCGCATACTTTTCATGCACTCCAACCGCCCGCAACGTATACGCTCAACAAAGTTGATTGGTTCGCAAAACAGGAGCGCGCAACTCTTCAGTTGACAGGAAACGTCAAAGTAGCTGCATGTGCCACCCCTAACTTCGACATTGCGGTCATTTTGAGGCCAATAATCTCAAAACTGAGTGAGATAGAAGTTAGGAGAGACTAAACGCATAAGAAAGAGGGTAATCCAAAACACCAATTAAGCTGGGCTAAGCTGCAAGGTCAGAAGTTCGAAGCCGCGCCAGGTTTCTTTTTTTTTTTTAACGAAATGTGGAGTTTCATCAACCTGCTAAGAGAAGGCTAGGCGAGCTACCATCTGAAGTTGAGAACTGATAGGCAGTCATGTGGTATTGGTGCTCATGTGGTATCCTAGTGCTAAGAAAGTGCAACTTAACTCCTATCTCAGGTGAAGATTCACAGGGAATCCAACTGGTTTCAACTGGTCCCAGTTCAACTAGGAACGCATGCCCAGTTGGGAATGCATTCCCAGCTAGCAACTGTGACCAGTTACCAATCCCAAGTTGGCTACTGGGACTTTGGGAATGAATTAAAGTATTCCCAGTTGGCAGTGCATCAGCCTAGCATGATTACAAGATTGGGTTCGAATGCCGATGCCGGACCACTCGTTAAAGTGCGTGATGAAGGAATCGTTAAAAAGAAGGTCTGGGGTGCGGCCTAACTGCAGACCACCTGCCGGTAATACGCCGCCTCACAAGAGCAGGATTGGTCAACCTGGTGCAGTACTCGGCCCCATAAAGACGTACCAATTAACGCTCGACCCTCAGCGGCTGTGAATCAACTGTCCACGGTGGTGGTCAGACGCAGAGGGTGCATGCTAAGAATCTCCGGGTCCGGACAGGCTGCCATTGGAATCTGAGCTTGGCTACGCTCAACGCTAGAACGCTATCTAGTGAGGCTAGTCTAGCCGTGCTGTTCAAGGAATTAGAGGGTGTCAACTTGGATGTAATAGGGCTCAGCCGAATGTGAGGCTTATACAGTGCTGAAGAACGGACACGTTATATGCTATCATGGATTATTTGACAGAAAAAAAAACTAGGGGTGGGATTTCTCATACACAAGAATGTCGCTCCATGGCAACATAGAGTAATACTATATAGCATCAGTGAATGGATAGCAAGTATTATAATTAAGTTTAACAAAAGGTACAAGATGAAGGTGGTACAGGCCTACGTGCCTACATCGAGCCATGATGATCATGTAGACAGTTCTGTGAAGACATAAAGTCAGCGATTAATAAAGTAAAGACACGATATATATTATTATGAAGGGTGACTTTAATGCCAAAGTAGGCAAGAAAGAGGCCGGAGATTATGTAGTGGGGCAATGGCATCGGCTCCAAAGGTACCAGAGGGCAGTTTTTTATTAGTAGTGGAGCTTGCAGAACGTAATAATTTATGGATCTTGAGTACCTTCTTCGGAAAACAGACTAACCGTAAGTGGACGTGTTGAAGTCTTAATGGCGAAACAAAAAAGAAATAGACTTCATTCTGTTTGCACACCCAGGCATCGTACAGGATTTATAAGTAGTTGGCAAGGCACAATGCAGTGAGCATAAAATGGTAAGAGCTCGTATTCACCTACATTTAAAAAAGCAATGGCATAAACTGATACCCAAGAAGCTAATTATTGAGCTAGTGGTGAAAGTGAAAGTATAGCAAATTACAGTTTCACTTCAGAATAGATTCACAACTCACGAGGTAACCAACGTTAGGGTTGACACAACGAACAATAATCTTACTAGTATCATCAAAGAGTGTGCAATGGAAGTTGGAGGTACAGTCACTAGACAGGACACTGGCAAACTATCTCAGGACACGATAGATTTGCCAGTCTCATTAAGAGATGAAAAAAATGTCATTAAGAGATGACAAACCATGAACGTCTTAAATGCAACCAACAAAATTGAGCTAGTGCAGCTTTAAAAGTTAATCAATAGGTGTAACGTAGCTGACATCAGAAGGCATAATATGAATAGAATTGAGCAGGCAGTAAAAAGCTGCAAAAGTCTTAGAAGAATGCCAACATCATATTAATTCATGAGAAAAGGGATGTAAAGGACTTGAAAAATTACAGGCCGATCAGCTTACTCTCTGTTCTCTACAAACTATCTACAAAAATAATAGCGAGTAGAATTAAGGCGGCATTAGAGTACAATCAACCTAAGGATGAAGGAGGATTTCGTACACGCTACTCCACAAATATATCATATTCATACTATTGATCAGGTAATAGGGAAATTCACGGAATACAGCCAACCCCTCTACATAGCCTTCATAGATTACAAGAAGCTTTTTGACTCAGTCGAGACGTCACCAGCAATGCAGGCACTACGGAATCGGGGCATCGATGAACCCTACATAAACATACTGGAATAAATCTACAGTGGCTCCACAGTCACTACAGTTCTCCGTAAAGAAAGCGACAGAGTTACAATAAAGAAGGGGGTAAGGCAGGGAGACACGATTTCTCCAATGTTATTCACCTCGTGTTAACAGGAACTTTTCAGGGCCCTAAATTGCGAAGAGTTAGGGATAAGAGTTAATGGAGAGTATCTTAGTAACCTGCGATTCGCTGATGACATAGTCTTGATGAGTAACTAAGAGGACGAATTACAACTCATGATTACTGAACTGGACAGCAAAAGTAGAAGAGTAGGCCTGAAAATTAATATGCACAAAACTAAAGTAATGTGCAAGAGTCTTGGAAGAAAACAGCACTTCGGGGAGAGACACTGGAAGTTGTAAACTATTACGTCTACTTAGAACAGGTAGTAACCGCAGAGACGTACTGTGATAGTGAAATAACTAGAAGAGTAAGGATGGGGTGGATCACATTCGGCAAGCATTCTCGAATCATGAATGGTAACTTCGACTGATTTATCGGCGCAAAAAAGACGGTACTTTTAGAAAAGACACACATTTAGAAAAGACACACTCACACAGCGCTGCGTGTGTGTGTCTTTTCTGAAAGTTCCGTCTTTTTTGCACTGATAAATCTGTCTAAATAATCATGAATAAACTCGCCCAAGCAGCACTTTTAATGAATGGTACTCTGTTACTAACCTTCAAGAAAAAGATATATAACAGCTGCATTTAGCGGTTGCTTACCACAGAGCGGAAACCTGGAGGGTTCAGCGCAGCGAACGGTGGAAAAAAAAAAAGATAGGTGTAACTTTGATAATATGTGGGGTTTAACGTCCTAAAACCACCATATCATTATGAGAGACACCGTAGTGGAGGGCTCTGGAAATTTCTATTACCTGGAGCTCTTTAAGGTGCACCCAAATCTGAGCACACGGGCCTACAGTGTTTTTGCCTCCATCGAAAATGCAGCCGCCGCAGCCGGGATTCGATCCTGCGACCTGCAGGTCAGCAGCCGAGTTCCTTAGCCGCTAGACCACCGCGGCAGGGCGGTAGGTGTTACTTTAATAGACAAGAAAACAGCAGAATGGGTCAAGGAACAAACCGGGGTTAAGGATATTATAGTTGAAATCAAGAGGAAGACATGGATATGGGCCAGGCACATAATACGTATAGGCAGGATAACCGCTGGTCATTAAGGGCAACCGACAGAATTCCCAGAGAAGGCAAGCGAGTTAGAGGGAGACAGAAAGTTAGATGGGCAGATGAGGTTAAGAAGTTTGCGGGTATAAAGTGGCAGCAGCAAGCACAGGACCGAGTTGATTGGCGGAACATGGGAGAGGCCTTTGTTCTGCAGTGGACGTAGTCAGGCTGATCATAGTGAATCAAACAGGGCTAACAGAGAGCACATACAGTGTCTTTGCCTCAGCATATTTTAAATCTCTTATTTATAATCCCTCCTATGTTAGCTTACGCTGTTCCAACCATATTTTGTAGTCAACGTTCATGTAGTTCAGGCTTCACTAGAGACTAATAAACAAATGGCTCCCTGGTTATTGAACGTATTGAGCGACCCAATGAACCAAATGTATTGAGGTTAACATAGCAACTAAGCAAAACAATAGGCTTCAGACATACCTAATCGTCATCTGCATGCCTGCCGATGAACCACTATCACATATCTGTAAACAAGCTATCACAAGCTTTCATAGAATCAATTAGATTAAGGTGCTAGGTGATGCCCATAATTGTCAGTTAGAAAATGTGGCATAAATATATTAGCACTTCAAGACTATCTATCTATGATAATCAAGGATGGAACTGCATTGTGACAGGTGAAATGTTTTTTGAACGTGTTGATCAATCCCACTGTCAGTGACAGAAGCGACTTTTTAACTAGCGGTGCAGATTTCGGAACAGAAAAAGTGATGTTTAATAGCGCCACAAATGTATTGGACGTTTTTACTGCAGGAAAAATGAGAATTCAAAGCTTCTATTGGCATTTTAGGAGCAGATGGCAAAATATGCTGTGCAAGTTTTGAAGTCCAAGGCGCTGACAAAGTGACATTCATTAGGAAAAGTACTTTGTAATATATAAATTGCAGGACGAGTACCCTGTGAATTGAACTATATAAAGCAGCAGTTTGTAAACAAACTGATGTCAAATCAATGTCGGTTATTTTCATATTTTACCTAGTTAATTAGCATTCATGTCAAGTTGAAAAAATTAAAAAATCTAAATGAGCTATATGATTGATACGTTAATTTCTTGTATAAATGAGATCAAAAAGCCATTAGGTTACATCCTAGTAGTGTACTAGGATGATCGTGCATGCATTGTTTTTGGTTTTGTAAGGGCTTGTGAGCTGGCCACATAGTTAACTTTCTTCATATTCACAGTACTGTTTCGGAGAAGTTCTCAACAAAAATCACAGTTTGAAGCGGCATTTGTCTGTTGGAGCACCACAGCCCTCACTGTTGTCTACAAAACTAGGGGTGCGCAAGTATACAAAAAGTTCGATTAACAAATGGAATAGCGTATTTGTTCAATTCAGTACTCGAATAGAGTAGCGCATATTCAAAATGCCAAAAATTTTTTGAATGATGAGCAAGGACAAAAAAGATCAAAGAATTAAGGCAAAGAAACAGCAAGGGGCAACTTTCTTGTTTTCATCATTGAATTAACCCAGATGCATGCATGCAGCCCATGTACTTTCGGTGTTCTGTACTTATGGTGTTCGAGTCAGCTTTGGTTAAAACTCTATTGTCAGCGAAGCAACAGTGTCAACAATCAACTATTTTTGCTACCGAATTCATAGTAATTTTAAGTTAACTCATGAAAATTGCGTGCCATTTAAATATAAGTTGCATTTAAAAGCTGTTGACAAATTACCACCTTGAATATCGTTCTCACTGTTATATTTCAGCCAGCAGTTAGAAAATATTGCAAAAGCTCTAGTTGCTACTCACTTTGAATGATTGTAGTAATTTTGTCAATTAATAGTAATGGTAACGTGCCATTAATAAAGCTTGTGCATATTTGTGTCAAATAATATTACGAGGAGTTCTTGCAATGTTTTGAAAATTATCGTCTTACCAGTATAGGACTATTTCAAAAATTGTTGCCTTAGTATTAGAAATTTATTTGAATAGTATTCAATTCGGTCATTGCAATTTGTTTCGTATTTTATATGATTCTAAAATTCACAGCTCGCACACACCTATGTAATACTAGTCTTTTTCAGAGATGGAGTCTTATGGTGTTATTTGCGCCTACAGCGTTCATAGCAATGCAACTTTAGTAAATTATTTCCAAAAGAAAATGCTTCTCATACAGAGCAACCTTGTGAAATTAAGTTGACTTACAAGAAAAAAATGTGTACTAACAAAGACTTCAATTGACATCTTGCAGCAGGTGATCTGAGTAAGGTCTATCTAATTAGGCTTCATTATATATATATCCTTCAGCCTAGCATTATATAAATTTTCTTTCTTCATCAAAGCCATTATGTATAGAACCTGTCCATGCAATGACCTCAGTTCTACGACTCCTTTTCCTGGATTTGTTTCTTGCTCATTGTGACGACTTGGAAGATATAATTTTTTTAAAAGTCTTGCTGGGAGAAGGTTTTAAATAACACTGGGGACTGGCACTGCACAGTGGTGGTGGGACAAAGCAATGGAAAAGGCAGTCAGAGGCATATACCGAAGGCTCGTAAGTGCCCCTCGTAAGTGCCCATGCAAAAAAAGCAGGAGAACCGATTTTTCGGTATAGTACTTTTTATTATGTTTGCATTTTAAAATCTGGCCCACTGACATAATTATCCCAACTTTTGAAAGGCATTAGCTGTGTTATCAACAAAATTTCATAAGTGCAGTAGTGTTTTTATTGCTAAAAATTACTTCAAAATACAAAAATACTTTCACAATGAAGGTGGGTACACCTTTGAAAGGACGCTTAAGAGCAAAACCATTTTTTATCGTACTAGTAAAATGGCTCTTTCACGGTACCCAAAACACCACGCTTGTGGTGAGAAGGTGGTGGCAAGCGAGAAAGCGCGCAAAAGGAAAATGTGGATGATGATGCCACCTCGAGCTTCCACACCACTCGTTGTGACACCACATATTTTGACAGTGCCTACAGAGGCCTTCATAGTTCATAACTGGTGAAAACAGAGTGCAGTGTCCTCTGAGGCAGCGATAGACTTGACTTGTCATACCAAGCTTGAATGAATTCTGTGCAGCCAATGACGCCAAATTACGATATATACACTTTGTAATCCTCTGCGTTACCCATGGACATTTCGGCGCAAAATTTTAAACTGAAGCTTTGAACTTGACTTTTCTCTCAACTACTAAACTTATGATGGTAAAATTAACAACATTAGAGTTGTCCAAGTACGATTTATTAATCTAAAATAATTCATTGTTTCTTATTATTGTCCCTGCAGATACTACTACCGGCATACTTTGCTTATAGCTGACACAGACCTGATGCAGTATTCACACTTCCACAGAAGACACAACTGTGTTTTGCAGAAATTTTGAACATTTTCAGTTTATACATTGCATCATGAACGCTTATTTACATGTGCCCACATGAACAGATTTCAGGAGGTAGAACGTTGAGGTAGACAAAATCAATACGTGGCCAGCTTCTTCGCTTTGGCAGACCTTGCAAACTGTACAACAAGCGGCTTTCCCTTGAGGAGGTAACCATTGGAGTCTCGACGAGCTCTGTCTGCCTGGGATTCACTAGCAAGCGTCAAGAATGCCTGTCCCTTCATGCGGCCCTCCTTCATTAGCCTTATGTCGAAAGCGTTGCGCTGTTCCTCAGAGTCGACGTCGATGTAGCCCCCGTAGATTCGGAACAGGTCCTCGACAGTCGCAGACTTAGCCACGTTCTTTATGTACAGCCTGGACGCCACGTCTCCCGCTTCGTAGTTCTTGAACACCGACGCTCTGCTCATCTCGTCGCTGGAGATGCGCCCCGACCGGACTTCCTCTCTTTGCAGGAACTGCGTGCCGCTCCAGTCATAGTTGTCATCGCTGGCATTTGTCTCCGCCGTTTCCACCGGCTTGGGCGCGGCGGGTAGGATGCCAAAGCCACCTTGCTCTACGACTTCTTCCGTCTCTTTCTCCTGCACCTCAGTGTCGACTTCGTGTCGAATGTTGATGGCTATGGCTTTCGGTGTCTTGTCTTCGACGACTGGCTCGAATACGTCCGACATTTTGGGCCCGTGCTCCTGAACCGGCTGGGGCGGCAGAAGCTTTTGTAGCTTGGGCCTCCTGAGCTGTGTCTTGGGTTTGCGTTTCCTCGGAATCATGGCCTGCGGTTGCTGGACTCTTTGAGAGACGTCCTCTTCGTCACTTTCCATTTCTGATTCCTCTGGGCTCGACTCCTGATTGTCGCCTGCCACTTCTGCTGATGTTACCAGTTCAGCTGAGGTTGTAGACTGGTCTTGGACCGCTACAACACCGAGGGCCTGTTGCATCGTGGGTGGATGTGGCATTGGAGGTCCGAACGGCGCTGGCAGGTTCATCTTGTTCATCAAGTGCAGCACCTGGGTGTAGAACTTGGGAACTGACATCAACATGGCCGCTATGTTCGCCACGATGGTGGGAGACGCTGGCGGATAGGCGTACGTTAGCATCGGGTTGAGCACGTAGTCGAGACCCAGGTCCGCGGACATCGCGTGCAGTTTGACGGCGAACGCCTCCATCTTGGACTTGTACTCGTCTTTTGACGCCGCCACCGCTTGATCGTCGGCGCTTTCTGCCGCGGCGTTCGCGGACTCCGGGAACTGCTCGCTCTTGCTCGGAAAGTAGCGGTCCGCTTGCTTGCCGAGCGCGTACTCCACGACCAGGCGACTTCCCATGAGTTCGCACTGGTGCAGGCGTTCGAGGGCGCAGTCCGCGGCGTCCTGAGTGGGAAACGTCGCGAAGGCGGCGTTCTTCAGCTTGCCCGTCGACCGCATGCATCGCACACTGTCGGCGCCGAAGTACTTTAGCAAGTCGGTCTTTTCGGCCTCACTCAGCGAGGAAGGCAAATGCCGGACGAGCAATGTTTCACACTTGTTGCGCATGTTGCTAGGTGTTATCGCACTGCCTAATAAACAGTCAAGTCGCGCGCACACTACGGGACGCGAGCCCGCTGGCGAAATCGCACCAGCCCGGGCACCGTCGGCTTGCGTATCTTCGCAACGAGACGGAGAGTAGCGTCGATTAGCGCGCTAACCACTTGGACACCGATACGTGCGACTCAGACATAACCGCGAAATAAAGTCCAACATCAATAGGAGTAACTGCCAAATTATTAGAAAGGCCGGCTGCGCAACACTGCACGCCCGTGCTGCACGCACACAAACATCATGGCACACATGTATCACAACGCCAAGTAGACCGCTCGTTCGTTTCACCATAGCCTCCTATATTTTTTTGTGCCCGCGCATTAGCGCTAAATACATACGCGCCATCCGTCCCTTATAGTTTTGGCGCTCGCCGCCAGATGCCGCACCGATCCCATAATAACAGCAGACGACGCGGCCTATGCACGCTTGCGTTTATGACGGTCTAGAAACCGTCTACATTGCATTGGATTATGCGTATACGTTAAGAAGTGCGCACACACCAAATTTTTAACACAAGCACTGTATGCAGAATGCAATGTGAGCTTTTTTTTTTTGATTTCGCGCTCAAAGCTTGAGCACTTTTCGAGACAATGGTTTGACATGAAAATCTTTTGCCAAGTCGTGTTTGTCAGTCACACTCGTCGCGAAGTTCATAAAAAGTGGGCGGAGAAACTTCACGAGCACAACCTCCAAATGTTTTTTTATGATGTCCCGGGGTCGAGCACTTGAGTTTGTCACGTTTCTGTAGTATTTGCGCGGCGTTGTCAACGGCAGCCTTCAGTGGCTGATTCATCTTTCTCGCTCTTGCGAGGAAAACTTCCGCGTAATTCTTTAGAGAATTTAGAACCATTACGAGCTCAGTTGACGGATACAGGAGTCCACCTCTGTCCTGGTGCCTAATTAATGCATCCGATGGCGCAGAGGTGTTTGGTTTAGTCACCAAAGTGAAGCATTCATCACAGGAAATGGTTTCGTGGACTGTTCTTGCAATATAGCCACCAACCATTGCTAGTGCAGCAACATCTGGCGTTGGGAGCAACGTCTTCCCCCTGTCGAGGCTCTCCTCGAGGATCGTGGTTGATTCTGCTGGAAATGCTTCACCGTCATTCTGCGCTGCTCTTGCCGATCGCTGTAGGAGTGCTGATGTGGAGCAGCTGCTGCTGTCTGCAGTAATCACGTTGCTGCTGCTGGACGTGCAGGCTATGCCAGTCTTCAGTGCTTTCTCAATCCCAGACAAAACTGCCCTCACGTCTGTCTGGTCGTTCGAGCCTGCAGATTTCCTCAACCACCCAAAGAAGGCCTCTATTGGGTCAGAGGACATCTTCCTAGTCAGAACGAAACGGAAGCGTGTGACCGTGAGAAGGTACCGAACGCACTCCACGTTTGAGATGGTTGTTATCAGCAAGCCCTTGTACGTTTCCTTGGTCAGAAAATTCTTAGCCGGGCTCTGCCGCTTGATTTCGGCCAGGTAGTCAAGAAATGATGTTTCAAGCCAACCTAGCCGTTCGTCGTCTTCGGATTCGTACTGCTTGCAGTCCGGGTTGTTCTGGTGGAAATGCTGGGTGCAGTTGCTTACGTCCATGAGGGTGAACCACCGGTACATGGTGTCCATGAATACGACGGTTGGACCAACGTGGGCGAAGCTTGCGTCACATGTATGACCTGCCTGCTCTTTCAAGAGCTTCAGGGCCGCGGTCACAGGTGGCGAAACGACTTGCACTGCCCTCCGGACGTTCATTTTTTCCATGCTAGTCGGATGTACGTGCTTTCTTGTCAAGAACCGCACTGGCTTGACAATACTGCGCTGTTGCATTTTGTAGAGGTCTTTCAGGTACTGGGCAGTTATTTCGCCATCCTTTCCGATATCGCGTGACGGAAACTGTGACCGTACGTTTTTAATTAAATGACACTGATCGAAAGCGAGAAAAAGTTTGCCATCTTGATTTGTTGGATGTGGTATGCAGTGCTTGAGGTTACCCCCACATAGCAGTTGGAACGCCTTCACGTTAATCCGATGGTTGTCGGTAACGATCCGCACGATTCTAAAACCTATACTCTCAACTTCATTGAGTACGTTCATCATGATCTGGTGAAGGTTTTCACCGGTGCAATTTCTAGTAAAAAAATAGGCTACGGGAATCTTATATCTCGTTGACAAGCGACTTAAAATGAAGCAAAGCAGCGAGTTTGCAAGAACTGGCTCTTCTGGCTTGCTCGGTTGCTTCTGCGGCAAGCAGTCACCGTAGTCTACTTCGCCAATGAAGGCATCTCTCTGCTTGAGATAGAGTAAGCGCTGCTTGACCCTCATTTCGTCCACAATGAGCGAGCACGTCTGTGACTGAGCACTCGTGTGTGAAGCGAGCTCAGCTGACAGCCTCTGCTTAATCAAGTCTGTGACGCCTACTTCATTGCGTGACGAACCGAGGAAGCGCTCCAGCGTGCTTCGACAGGGTAGGCGGAGTAGCCCTGAGCTCCTTAAGTGTTCGTATGCCCTCGCTGAGAGGTTACGAAGGATCACTGCGTGGCGGACTGTAACTTCGGACCACGTCGGTTTCACCTTCTGAAAATTTTTGACCTGCTCCAGCAGTATTGAGGCAGCCAACTCATTTTCACTTGCCTGCTCGACAACCTGCAAAAACGCTGGGACATAGCAGTCTTCTTTAAGTTTCTGAAGCTCCCTTTTATATTTTTCAACATTTCCTTTGAGCCTTTCAACCTGCGCCCTCAGTTCGCGTTCCTTACGCTTCCACTTCCGTCTTTCGATGGTTGGCAACGAAATGCGTGAGGCTACTTGCACTGCTCTATCCACCTGCGCCGTTCTCGGTACGAAGCCTTGGTCAGTCCTGCTGCTGGAGTTGGGCACTTCTTCAACAAGTTGGGAGTCCGACGCGCACGACTGGTCATGTCGTAAGTCCGTAAACACATGTGGTGCACCACCACCGACTGCTCTTTTTTTTCTTGCTGGCTCGTCAGTTAATACAGCCGCAGCACGCTTCCTGAGGGCCGCATCGCTTCTTTCGTTTTGTTTGCAAGGTTGCAAATACGACGGGTACTCGTGGAAGACGCTGGGCACAGAGCCTTTCTTCAGTCTTCGCGTCGTGCACCCTTCTTTAAAGTCGGACGGGACGAAGTCTCGGCTGCAAACGGTAGAATAGCAAGATGTGCTGTTCGGGGTCCAGTTGTCTCTCGAGATTACCTTAAGCCACTTTTCGCGAAGTTCTTGGTCGCTCGGAATTTCGTGAAGAGATACTCCGGTTTCTTTCCGGCCGCTCCATGATTTGCAGCGTGGTACGCAGCAGTACGGCATTGTGGAGCTTTCGGGGCGCAGCCAAACTTCTGACCATGCATGGGCAGTCGCCTTTCTTTTTACGGTAGTGCTGCAGATAACAAAAATACAGCGTTTAGGCACGATTCCTTGCCGCAAGCGGATGTCTTAACGATGTAACACTTTTAACAAAGAACTTACCCGAATCGCACTTGATACAGTCACGGTTGTCTCAGCGAGCGCTGCAGTTAACGAAGCTCTTGGGGGAGACTATTGTGCCAGAAAAAACATCAAGGGCAAGCAGAAAACACAATGGGCCAAGCACAGTTTTACATCGAGCACGGCAAACCAAATTTGCGCGCGACGGGAAAACCGCGGCGTAGCGGTGTGCGCCTGTTGCTGCAGCAAGCGAGGCGCGAGCTGGATGGATGGATGGATGCTATGAGCGTCCCCTTTATAACGGGGTGGTGACAAGTATGCCACCAGGCTCGACACTGCTATTATGGGATGCGAGCGCTCCTGGCGGAGTGCCGAGGCGCAAAACGAGAGAATCGGGGGACGGCGCTGAGGGACCGACCGCTCGGGCACAAAGTTATAGAGGAGGCTATGGTTTCACACATAGTCGGTTTCGGTTTGTCTGCGACAGGGCAGTCTCATCGGGGCCTTTGGCGAAATTTCGTACAAACGCGTTGCAAACGTGCAAATCGCTACAAACATAGAGTTTCCTAATATTAATTTTAGGAAACTCTGTGGCTACAAGTTCTACAGGTAGTGTTCTATAGGAACTCAGTTTTTCCAAAATAAACCCTATGGCTACAGGCTTATTGAAAGAGCTGTAAATTATGGCAGAAAGCTGCGTGGGCCATTTGCACTTCCAGCGAGTGGTGCATTCCCAAAGACTTGGAAGAGAATGAAAATTTAGAGGAGAAAAAAAAATCTGCGTGTACGTCATCTTTCATTTCGCTGTCTCTGAAGCGCTGGATGTCTCACGATTTTCGCAAGAAAGCGCTATCTCCGCACGCCGCCACGGCGCTGCGAGCGCCCATGCTGCCCATGCGCAGACGGAACAAGCGCTGCTTCTGTGGTAGGAATGAGGTAGGAATGATGGTCGGTTGTGAGTGTGTGGTCTCTACGTCTTCGTCCAATTAACACAAAAAAATCGACATTACACCTCAGAATCCAAGTCGTCTGACGTGAGGTGAGTCACTTCGCTTCCCGTTTCGTGACACCAATGCGTCAAAACGTGTCGAAGCGACGTGGCATAGTAAAAAGAAGAACGACGCCTGACAGCGTTGCCTCGCAGAGGAAAAGTGGTCGTTATTTAATAGCCGAAGGCCTAGCGAGTTCGTGCGTTCGCCCATTTTCTACGATACCGCCGCTGGGTAGGTGACTAGTCTCTCTTTAGGACTGTTATAAAGCCTGAAAGGGCCTGACGCAGCCCTTTTGACGCAAACACGAGATCACGCGAAGGCGTAACAGCAGCGGAAAATTTTGGTGCCTACCGAAGCCCTGTCATGGAGAGGTCACGCTGTGACCCTCGTCACAGGCTCACCGAAGCAGTTCGCGGTATTCGATCCGCTCCGTTCTGTAACGAACTGTGGAAACTAGAATGCTACGGCAGGCAAGCTAGTTCAAATTACGAAAGCAGATGTGACGTCCTGCCATGCGAAATGTTGTCGTGCCGTTTTGCGTATGTGAAGTCCGGTTTTTGTACCGAAGCGCAGCCCCGTGTAACCACAAGCTGTAGTTTAATTTGTCCAACACCGACACTGCGAACGTTCCAACCGCGTAAACTACGTCGCTTTGTGTCACTCAGCTCTTGGGACCTTAAAGAGCGGTCGGCATTCCCCGTGGCATTTTCACGGACGGCAGGTCACGTCTGTTCTTTTATCAGGGCGGTTGATGGAAGCCGTGCAGGGGCTATCAAACAACGGTGCGTTGTACTTCTGCCAGGTCTGTCGCTATCCTCTCGGACTGTCACACGTGGCCAGTTCGCGTGTTAACGCGGCGGAGGGCTCTGCGAATAAAGAAATCTTTGTTTCGTTTCTTTTTTTTATTGATGTGTCGTCTTTCTATTTGAATTCCAATTCAACCTTGATCTTTCTTTTCGAATCCGAAACGAGGGGAATACAATTATGCGGGTGGGAGACACGGAATCGTTGGCGGTGCATCCAAGTTCTGCAGACGCGACGATTGGTTGGATAAGTGTAGTCGTTTTTATAACGAACTTGGGTTATCTGCGCGGTCGTTTGACGACAGCACGTCAAACAGCCAGCCGACGCAACTTCTAAGCGGCCGCTTCGCCGCGGTGGTCTAGTGGCATTTTGATCGATAGTTTCTATATCTCAAGAAAATTAAAATTGAGGGGCTATCATAAAAAATAACTGACCGAAATTCAACACCATTGTGACACTACAGTCGCCCTCAGAAAGCGTGTTAAAGGAATTTTCCTAGACATTACGAAGACTTAGGTAAAAAAAATATATATATATATATATATATATATATATATATATATATATCAGTGCCTTGAACTGCAGTGGTGGTCTAGTGGCTAAGGTACTCGGCTGCTGAACCGCAGGTTGCGGGATTGAATCCCGGCTGCATTTTCGGTGGAGGCGAAAATGCTGTAGGCCCGTGTGCTCATATTTGGGTGCATGGGAAAGAATCCCAGGAGGTCGAGATTTCCGGAGTCCCCCACTACGGCGCCTCTCATAATTTTATGGTGGTTTTGGGACGTTAAATACCACAAATCAATCAACTTCAAAGCGGCCGCCTGACCAGTTGTCGGAAACGCGTAGCTGCGACTGCGCTGTAGAGCCTTCATAAGCATCTTCGGAACCGTCGTAGGGAATTGTAGAGCCGTCGCAGGCATCTGTAGAAGCGTCATAGGCACTTTTAAATGGAAAGCATTTCTTAGCGAACTTCGGCGACTTTGAGCGTATCTATCTATCAAGCCGCTTATGACTTTCAGCTCTCCTGGCCGTTTCGATAATATTATCAATACCAAACTTGGTATGGCATAACATGACTGTATGAAGAACATATTTGATTAGTCATACCATGAAAATCATGACATTCATGTCATGATTTACATTTTATGGTCCTGCAGCTCTTGCGGTGATTTCGTTCACATGGCATGTTAAAAAACTGGTACGGTATGACATAATTACATGGCGAACAAAAGCGACAGATCCTAACATAAAAATCATGACGTGCGTGTCATGTAACCTGACTATATGCCACACTCTGGATGAGCTTGCGGCCGTTTTTCTTGCGTCACATATACCAAACTTGGTATTACGGTACGTGAATGGATGACAAACGTATGTGACTGGTGCAAACATGATAATCATGAGATGCCTGTCATGTAACAACATGACTACATGCCACGCTCATGATGCACTGGCAGCCGTTTTGCTAGCTTCACTTCTGCCAAATTTGGTATAACGGGACATGAATGGATGACGAAGGTATGGTATTGGTGCAAACATGATAAACATGAGATGCGTGTCATGTAACAACATGACTACATGCTACGCTCATGATGCACTCGCGGCCATCTCGCTAGCTTCACATGTACCAAACTTGGTATTGCGCGACGCATATGGAAGACATAGCTAAATGACACATGCAAGCATGATAGTCACGGCATGTGTGTCATGTAACAACATGACTCCATGCCACACTCATTATGCGCTCTCGGCCGTTTTGCTAGCTTCACACGTGCCAAATTTGGTATTACGTGATGCCAATGGATGACGAAGGTATGGGACTGGTGCAAACATGATAATCATGAGATGCATGTCATGTGAGAACATGTCTACATGCCACAGTCAAGACGCCAATACATTTTGACCTAACGCGGTGCGCGTGCTCACCTGCGTTCATTTCGTCGCGTCACTCCAGGCGCCGGTCCTGCCATATACTTGCAGGCGCGCGCCACGCTGCATTGTTTTGACGCATGCACGTTTCAGCGCATGTGGCGTCCCTCCGTCACGACAAGAGGGAGACGCAGTGTTGTCTGGGTAACGCATCAGCATAGACTAATGTTACTATACGGCATCGGCGCGAAATGCAGCATGTCGCATTTTCACGCCGGTTGCCGTCGGGCCGCGCTGACGAACGCTGGTCGCACCTGGCGTCAGACTATAGAGTGCTCGCATTATGCTAACGTAGCATCGCAGTGCCCTGCATGCGCGCGTGTCAACGCTACATTGGAATATATTGTGTACTTCATGATGCGCTTGCGGTCGTTTTGCTAGCTCCACATATACCAAACTTGGTGTTATGTGATGTCAATGAATGATGAAATATAGGACTGGTGCAAACAAGATAATCCTGACACGCGTGTCATCTAAGAACATGACAACATACCATGCTCATAGCGTGCTCGTGGCCGTTTCGCTAGCTCCACATATACTAAATTTAGTATCACGTGACATGAATAGAAGAGGAAGGTAAACGACACATCCAAACATGATAATCATGACACGAAAGTCATGTACGGCATCATTTACCTCTACCTCGTAACATTGTGCTGATTTTAAAGTGGCATATCAACATTTCTCATTTATGCTTCGCATATCATCGATTCCCACTGCACGTGGGATCTGCCACATTTTTTAGGCAGTGTTTGTAAGAATGGCCGGCCTTTATAAAACACGCATTGCAGTCGAAGTGGAAGCTACGGGAGTGGCCCTTTCAGAGCCTGTTGAAAACTCTGGAGGTAACTACAGCTGCAAAGTGCCTACTACACCATAAAACATAATTTTGCGAAGTGGGTTAGTACTCGCTATGTCATTACTCATGATTTCGCAGAGAGGCTAGGTACACACCACACTCTTCTGGGGGGCAGTATTGGTGCTTTGCTGATAATGTGGCTGTTGAGAATAAATAAATATGGCAGGACCTTTTTGCAATGCACGGGAAGCAATAAACCACCCACTTGGTACACGTTGTGCGGCGACTGGTGTTGGTTCACCCTTCTACCACGCAGTATTACGTCTTTTAACATGATTCCTTGCCCAAGATGACACCTGTGTATGGTCTCTGTTGCGGAGGAGTTTCAAGCACCAGTGTGGCTCTGCGGTAGAATACTCATCTGCCTTGCAAAAGTGCTGATCCCATTCGATCTGGATTTTTTTCTCACTGTGTGCCGGTGCTGGTGGATAACTGCATCATTAAAATCTGGTTCTTCTTCCCTCGTAACAGCTTTCATTTTAATACCAATTGTGAACGCCTGCCTTTTTTGTTGTCTCAGTGCAGAGGTGAAGTGAGTTCCCATGGCTACCAGAGAGGTGGCAATGCCGTCTGCTCGCACCAGCAGCGCTGGTGCGGCAGCCAGTGATGCGCCCACCGTCAAGCCCGAAGCTGCAAAAGGGAACAGTGATGCCCCACTTTCCCTACCGCCATTGACCAAGTCGCCGGAGCGGCCGACATCGCCCGAGCAGAGCTGTGCCATCTGCTTGGGCCCACCTGAGAACAAGTCGTTCACAGACAGCTGCTTCCACACGTTCTGCTTTTCATGCCTCCTGGAGTGGTCAAAGGTCAGTCAAATGTTTGCTGAGGAGTCAGTATGACAGAAAATAATTACTAATATTAAGCTTGTTCGAAAGGTTTGTTTGGCGTGGTTAGACATAGAAAAAATTGGCCGTGTATGTGCGTTGTTCACTCCAAATGTCGTTGAAAGACCACAAGCTTCTGTCTGGAGGCGCTGTGCGAGTTATGCACGCTATCTGGCAGTAATGCAAGAAATGGAAGCTTGTGTAGAATGCGTAGCCACTGGTAGGTTGCAGCACCATGTCGTCTCAGCGAAACGTAGGAAACACTCACTTTCTCATTCGTAGCGTCCCATTGTCGGCGCAGTTGTAAGAAACTATACCGTCTTTGGAATTGTTTACAGATGAATTTTCTATTATAGAAACACACCGCCTAATACTGATGTATTGATGTTGCACTTCAGGTATGCGTAATATTTGGTTTTTGAGTGACAGTGCTCACAAGTAAGTATGAATGCAGCCACCAGATCAGAATTCTGGGCGTTGAGCAAGGGCTTAAACTTTCGCCGCGTGGCTGAATCGCACGACAGACACATACAGACCAAACTTTTTGCGTTGAAGTATCCCAAGAAAGACCGTCATCTTAAAAAAAAACAAAAAACAATGGCGCCTTTGAGTTATTAGTGCCAAGCCTCAAGAAACTGCGAGCTGGGCGGCCTGCTTTGTTGCTCTATTTTTTTAAATTTTCCTGGATCTTGTATCTCTTTTTTTGCCTATGTTTATTACTACATCTGTATATCTATATCTGTAACAGCGTTCTGGGAAGTTGCACTTGGGGATATTATTACAATGCTTTATTAGCCAAGCAAGATCAAATTCTTTTGTATGTCCTTTCAGGCATACATACAAGCAGTGATGCTCGCACTGAAATGACAGGACAAACCACCCTTTGAGAACATGCATGACGTACATGCACCTAGAAACGAGACTTGCCTAGCAGACGGCGCTCGGAGCAATCAACACTTGCGCGCTTCAGCCAATTGCCGTCAGGCGGTGAGGTTGCTCGATCTCGCGGCCAATATCCACGTCTCTTATAAAGGGGTTCAACTCTACTGCTACTTGACATTGCCGCGCAACCCGCAGTGAAGTTTTCTGTGACTAACCTAACTAACTCTAAATCCTAACTCTAAATCGGGGTGTGAGATAGTTGTTGATTAGGTCAAGGCACTGGCAAAATGCCATCGACCAGATAAGTAACAACTCCGCGCACCTGTCGGTCCGCTGACCGCAGCGGATATCTATCTACTGGCGGGACAGCGCAACTTCAAGACAAAAATGTTTTGCCGTAGCCAGCAACACGTCGCGGGAAATGTGAATTTCCTAGTTGGCAAGTGCGGTCATGGCACGTTAGGAACCATTAGGAACAAAAGCTGGAAGTGTACAGACTCGCAGTACGTCGAGTTTGTATGCTTCCAGCTTTAGTTCATGCCATGACCACATCAGTTGCCATAGCAATGCCACATTGTCACAGGTCCCGTTAATTCGGGAGGCGATCGCCGGGCTAATTCCAAGGGCCGAAGTATCGGCCCCCTGAACCGCACCACGAAAGCGTGGACAATTCAGAAGTGGTCCTTTTTGGCGCGCCAGCGGACGCCGGCTGTGGCCCAAAGAACAAGTCAGAGCCGAGAGTTGATAAACAAAACAAAATTATATTCTCAATAATGGCAGATCGAAAAAACAATACACAAGTATGCACACTCCACAATAGTTGAGTGCAATATGTCACCAATCAAACAACGTACTACACAGTACAATCAGCCACACTCGTAACAACACACACAGACAACAATACGCACTACAATGCAGTCGCATGCATTGAACAACCAAGACACCTGAAGACTAAAGAGATAGAAAACCTATTCAGTGCAAAGTTCTTGGAACAAAAGTCTGGATGATACTCTTCCGAGAATCACTCACTCAAAGTCCAGGGTTGTTGTCGTTCCGCTGCCCCAGAAGTTTCTCTTCCAGGAAACCTCGCGTCTTCACTTGGCCGTTCTCCAAGCTTCAAACTTCTTCGCCGGAAACACGTCGGCTTCACACTCGCAGCTGTTGCCACGCGTCTTCGCTCGATAGTGGTAGCCACACACTCTTGCCTGTAGCTGGAGTCGTCACCTCTCAGGTGGAAATATCCTCTTCTTCTCCTGCTTTGTCACTACGGACAAAACCTTCGCCGTCTACACGGCAGAATACCCTACGCACTCTGGCGCTAACTTCCGTCTTCTCCTGATCTCCCATCTCGGCTGCTCGATTAAATACCTTCCGCGCGAGATTCCAGAAAGTGCTCATCATTTCGTCGGCGCGATACGCAGCGAAGGCTGGGGAAAGGGCGAGACGATACGGGGGCCGTCCGCGGCGGATGGATGACTCACACCCGGCATCACCACGCCCCTTTCCACCGAGAAAATTCCACGGCTTGCTCGGCCGCCGACGCGAGGAGGTTTCGTCGGCGAACCTACGCTTCCAAGGGAGAGAGTCGCGCGCCCGGGGATTCTTTGGATGTTTGTGTTCTTTTTTTGAAAATTAGGCGGCGCGCCCTTTTTGAGCGCTCGTTTTGTGACACACATGCGATAGATATCCGGTGCCGTCGCCAGGCCCACAGGCGTGCCCCTTTGTTACTTTATGTGCTCAAATGCGCCTTGTTTCCCTTTTTGTTGCAGGTAAAGGCTGAGTGTCCGCTGTGCAAGCAGCGCTTCAAGAGCATCGTGCACAATGTGCGCTCCTTCGAAGACTACGACCAGTACTTCGTGCACGACTCTTCCCAGACCGCAGCCGCGGTGGCGATGGCCGCAGCATCCTCGCAGACCTCAGCGTTGGGCAGCGCCCTGCTCCTGGCCCACCACTTAGTCTACTCGCCGATGCTGTTGGCAATCCGCACGACAAGGAGGCCCAGGCCACCGCCCCGCCAGCGCTCTACCCTGCACCGCACGTCGAGGATCCCCCGCAGCGGCGGCAGGCGGACCAGGTCAGTTTTCATATATTAACACTGTAATGCCTTAATTATGAAACTGCTGGTCAAAATATAAATTCTTTTCATTTTCGAGCTTTAAATGTTAAATGGCAACATTTAAATGATTCCGCAGATAAATTATCTGAATTGGAATGTTAATGCATACTTTAATGTGTGTCGCAAATTCTCCATATGCCACAAAAGGGAGGACCTCGAAGCAAGAAACGTATTTCAAATCATAGTAACATGTTGCGTGGTGCCTCTTGGGTGCATATGCATTGAATAAACAAAGTTATTGAAGGTACAACTTGTGTCACCCAGGCGAGGAAGAACGAAATGAGAGCTGTTGCACGTTCTGCCTGCTCTCCCTCATTATCTTGGATCACCTCCACCCGATATCTCTTGCTTCTTGCCTTAGCAAAGAAGCAGAACATGCAGTGCACAACAACAGGATATCATGCTACATCTAGCGGAATGACCTATTCCCATGTATTAATATGTTAGGTTTGGGGTCCTTGGTTTCTACGCACGATGTCATTTTCCTGCTCAAAACACAGATAACTAAAGCAAAGATGTAAATAGGGTCCTCGCACTGGACCTCTCTGAAGCTGTCGATACTGTCAGACGCGACTATATTCTCAAGAAGGTATCAGTTGTGAACCTTGGAAATAAATTCTACTTTGTTGGATCTTTTCTCGAGAGCAGGATGGCTGCCATAAAACTGGGGCGATCAGTTTCGGAGCCTTTTAAAATAGGATGAAGTGATAATTATGTCCCCATTCTATTCAACACAGCCATGTGCAAGCTGTCTAAAAGCCTTTAGAAAATTCTTAATGTGCGTCACGCGTTGTATGCTGTTGTGTTTGGCCCGGCAATTCGTCTGAGCAGACGACCTTGTGCGTAAACCGGTCTGCTAGGATGCTTTCAACCCCATCGGCGCCCAGTCTGCAAGACACTGTCCCGTAGATGTTCCAGGAATTGGTCGGGCTACAACGAAAGCTTCGCGAGACAAGCCTTTCGTTGAACGGGCTCAAACAGCGTGGGACGGCGCCACTGTCTGGTCTCATTAAGTCAACCTCTCGACTCTGCTGTTGTCGTCGACGACGCGAGATCGTCACAAAAGCACCATCAGTACTGAAGCGTGAGAAGACGTCGAAGAAGCCGTCCCCAGGATCGAGCGTTTGAACTGCTATATTCGAGAAAGTTCTAAAAGTTTGTAGCTGAAAGCAGCCGTGGACCGCTGCTAACATTCGGGTCAGCGGCCATCTCCCCAGAGGAGCTCAACCTTCCCTCCCGGGACTCTACTCCTCGCCCTGCGGTGCCTTCAAGGCGGGGGCCGGGTGCGTCATTGTGTGGTGCGCTCGTGCTACCATTGGACCGTTTTGTCTAGCCAAGTGCTGCAATATCTGCTCCCTTTCTGGTGGGGGGACTATTGACACTTCGTCACCCGATTTGTGGTGAGAGTGCTCACCGCCTTCTTCGGACCTCCGTGTAAGGAGAAGGCGGGCTATAAAAGCCGAAGCATTTTTGTAAATGCGGAATCATGTCCTGAATCATGAGCTGAATCATGGACTGAATCTCTGTTGTACATAATGTGGGATCTTCTGAATACCTATACAGTTTCTATCTTTCATCTATCATGTAAATAAACCTTCGTTCTATCCCAACCAACATGTCTCCTCACTGGCAAAGATCAGCTATGCGGATGACGGCGGGGAGCCAGCTACCCTAAAGAAAACCCGCCGCAACTACCATCGGCCACTGGTTGCCATCATCTATTCCATCATCAACTTCCTACCCTTTACAACAGGTTGGCAGTGTTGTGATGGACCTCGCGACATGGCACTGTGTTGCGGTGAGTACGTGGTCTTCGCTTTGGCTTTCCAGGCTTCATTTTGTGAGTGTGAGTTGATTAGAAGCTGGATTGTGTGTGAGTTAGCGAGATCACCTATCTGTGAGTGTTCAGTGAGTTAGAGCGATCACCTAATTATGCGTGAAATGCAGGCCCAATGTGCAACGGCAATCATGGAGGTGAAGATCCTGCTAAAAGATGGTCTTTTGTATATTTGCGAAGACCTGGGTATTGAGGTTAAGGAAGGAATGGGCAGGTGACAAATTTCGGAGCTGATTTTGCAAAATGTCAGTGAGGAGGGTATTAGATACACGTTAAAGCTTTAGAAAAGGTTGGAGGAGATCATAAACGCTGTAGAAACTTTCGAGAAACGGAAAAAGAAAGAGCTGAGAAGGATAAGGAAAGAGAGAAGCAGAGGGAACTGGAGATTGAACTATTGGAACAGAAAGCCGAGGCAATGTGGTGGAAGCTTCAGCCATCCGCAACTGTAGCTCACGAGAAGTGCGATGATCAAATGAGTGAGGTGCAGTTCGAAGCCGTAGAGAACGCTAGCACGTATAAAGCCAGCAGCAGGTTCGTAGATGAACCGGATTTGAGTGCTGCGAATGATGTTGAGTTGAGTAGAGAGGCCGATGAAGGCCAGAGCGAATGCGACGAGGTGCTGTGCCCATTGAATGTTAGCGAAACAGCGAGGATAGCTGTAGAAAAGCTGGTACAGACCTCAACTGTGGTTGTCGCAACGGTAAATCTTGCAAATGAGGTCAAATAATCACGAACACCAGAGAAAGCTCAGGAGAATCAGTGAATGCAGAGAGTGAGGAAAGCAGTACGGTTGTGGACTGCTCACAGCCAGGTGAGCTAGATTGTTTGAAGGAAAACAGCTGCACTGTTCCTAAGTGCGTTAACCTGTCCGCCAGTCTAGAGTGTAAGAATTAAGATGATTTAGTCGAAAATCATTTAGACTGCCCGCGAGAGAGACAGCTGACCAAAGCTGTGAGAGAGTTGACGAGCTTGAGATGAAATAGGGAGGCTTGGAAACAAACCGCAGGAAGCGGCGCAGGCGATAGCGACTTTGGAAAGCTGTGAGGGAGACAAAAAGACACTACGGGTGTAAAGAAAGGCTCTACATGTTTGAGCGTAGCGAACAGAACCAGGGGTTCTGCATCGGCGTCAAACTCTGTTTGTATGCGTCAGAGCCGCCGGACGAAAAGTAAAAAGAAAGCGGATTCGCAAATGGAATCTCGTGTAAAGCACTAGTCTTCAGATTCCATCCACAGCAAGTTTCATGGTGCGCCCTTGAGCTGTAAAACCATTGATCACTCAACCTGCGACAAATTTCAAAGCAGTGCGGGACAGGTCAGTTGCAAACGTCGTCGTAAAAGAGGGAAGCCTACGCGAGCGAGAAAGCGAAGGGATGAAAGAGATAGCAATCAGCCGGGCGAACGACGGAAGAGTAAGTTATCGGCCAGTTCGACGAAGAGGCCTTTGTGGCGTGAAGTAAGGCGCCAGCGGCGAAACTGTAGGCCACAGTGCGCATCTGCGGGACGGAATGCACGCTGGTGATTTAAAGCTTTGTGGGGATGGGAGTGTCAAAGGGATCCTAGAAGAAAAGCCACAATAGCTAAATACCGCACGGGAGTGAGCCCAAAGAGGGCATGGCCACTCTTTTCCACGCATTGCTCGGGTCCCCTCCGCGAACCTGACAGAGGTAGCCTGAAATCGCGAATGATGCGCAGCTGTGCAGTTCAGCTGGTAGCACGTACACCCGTGTAGTCTCAGGCTTCATGAATATCCGCCAAGACCACGACCGTCGCGGGTACAATTGCAGAGTGAGGGACAGCTGTAAGCTGGAGAACGCAGAATACAGGAATTTTCTTAGAAGCATATATTTGTTTGCTTATTTTTGCTTTTAAAGTAGTATTCCTGTGTCATCTGCATTGCTTGTTTGTTTAGTTAGATTTTCACTTCAATACTATTTTGTAAAATTTATATGAATTTCGAGTCAAGTTGTTCAGCATTATGCGGATACAGTGACCCGCATCAGTCAACCGACTGCGTGCAATGACTTTTTCTTTCATGTAAAAGCACGTTAGTCGTGAATGAAGATTTGTACGCCCGCTAATTTTGAAAGCGTGGTAACATTCTCGAGAGGAGCTGAAGTTTGCTTCGTGCCCTTTAGTGTTGCGGGAGGTTTTCTACCGTCTTTAGAAAGTAAATGAGCATTGTTAAAGGAGGTTTTAGAACAAAACCAAAAGCAATTGTCGAAATGCTCATGTTTGAGAATCATTTGATACAGGGTTTATGGCACAAAACTTGCGCAGGTTTTGTTAGGCGCTCATGACGTGTATGGCATCTAGCGCTATTTTTCATTGTTTGCTGTTCCTTGTGAACATTTACGTTCAGATGCGTGTTTAGTGGTGCCAAAGTTAGAGATATGTCCTATGGTTAGGTGTGTGTTGGTATGCTAGCGTTCTTTGAATGCAAGTATGATGTCGTGCTAGGGCGCATAGCAAAGTCTTGTGCGTTCTTTAAAAACATGGGCTGACATGAGGCTACATTCAGCAAATGAGCGTGTTAGTATACGAGGTTGTCTCGTCGCGGTGGTCTAGTGGCTAAGGTACTCTGCTGCTGACCCGCAGGTCGCGGGTTTGAATCCCGGCTGCGGTGGCTGCATTTCCGATGGAGGATGAAATGTTGTAGGCCCATGTGCTCAGATTGGGTGCATGTTAAAGAACCCAAAGTGGTCGAAATTTCCGGAGCCCTCCACTACGACGTCTCTCATAATCATATGGTGGTTTTGGGACAATAAACCCCACATATCAAGCAGTATACAAGGTTTATTTTCTTTTGTTGTTTTAGTGAGTACTTAGGGATCATGTGATCTCTTGAGCTTAGCGTTGCTCTTTACCGAACGATAAGGTTAGGAATACGTTTTAAGGATTTATAAGACACAGTTCGATCTATTGTGATAATCTATTGTGGGAGTTTCCGTTGGCTTCGGGGTGTCCTACAAGTAGATACTCGCGACTACACCTTGAAAGTATGTATTGAGAGAATGAAGAGTGCGCACAGATACCTTGTGTATAGGGTCTGGCAGCATTCGGGTGAGACCATTGCAGTTGGTTGTGTTTCATGAAGTTAGTCATGAAGTTAGTCATGAAGTTAGCAAATGTAAGTTAAGTTACAACTTAGTAGTGCGGATGGTAGGAGAAAGCTAGTTAGAGTGTAGTCATGAAGTTAGTCATGAAGTTAGCAAATGTAAGTTACAACTTAGTAGTGCGGATGGTAGGAGAAAGCTAGTTAGAGTGTGAATATGGTTATCTGGGGCCAAATTGTATTTGCCTTTGTGTGCTTTCCGCGCACGTTAAAGTGTTCCATCTTTGGTAAGCATCTCCACTTTCATGAATGTTGTAACTTTGGCAGCACAAAATTGTGTCAAAATTTTAGCGTACAGGTTTTTCTTTTGTTTGTGTTTTTTGAGAAGCCTGGAAGGTTTTAAGCGAGTCCAATGTACTTGACTGCGGCATGGTATTGGGTTGTTTGGTTCTTTTTGCTGTTGTCAGTCATTGTGAGGTAGTTTGGGAGTTAGTTGCAAGTTCGCAGCTGGAGGTTCCAAGCCAGGCCATCGACCTCGTCACCAGCCATTCTCTTCGTGCCCAGCGGTTGGGAGCGCTGGCCAGCCGAGATTTTCCGGGCGACGGAGGAGCTGTTACGTTTGGCTCGGCAATTCGTCTGGGCAGACGCCCTTGTGCGTAAGCCTGCCTGCTAGGATTCTTTCAACCCCATCGGTGCCCAGTCTGCAAGACGCTGTCCCGTAGACGTTCCAGGAATTGGTCGGGCCACAACGAAAGCTTCGCTAAATGAGCCTTTTGTTGAACGGGCTCGAACAGCGTGAGACGGTGCTACTGTGGCTGGTCTCATTAAGTCAGCCTCTCGACTCGGCTATTGTCGTAGATGACGCGAGATCGTCACAAAAGCACTATCAGTCCTGAAGCGTGGGAAGATGTCGAAGAAGCCGTCCCCAGGATTGAGCGTTTGGACTGCCATGTTCGAGAGAGTTCTGGAAGCCTGTAGCTGAAAGCAGCCATGGACCGCTGCTGACGTTCGGGTCAGCGGCCATCTCCCGGAGGAGCTCAACCTTCCCTCTCCAGACTCTACCTCCTCCTCCTGCAGTGCCTTCAAGGCAGGGGCCGGGTGCGTCATTGTGTGGTGCACTCGTGCTACCATTGGACCGTTTTGCCTAGCCGAGTGGTGCAATATCTGCACCCTTTCTGGTGGGTGGACCATTGAGACTTTGTCACCTGATTTGTGGCGAGAGTGCTCACCACCTCCTTCGGACGGCGGTAACGGCGGGCTATAAAAAGCCGAAGCATTTTTGTAAATAATGCGGAATCATGAGCTGAATCATGGACTGAATCTCTGTTGTACATAATTCGGGATCTTCTGAATCCATGTACAGTTCCTATCTTTCATCTATCATGTAAATAAACCTTCGTTCTATCTCTACGAACACGTGTCCTCACTGGCGAAGACCAGCTATGGGGACGACGGCGGGGAGCCAGCTACTCTAAAGAAAACCCGCCGTAATTACCATCGGTCTCAAGCCCTTTACAATGCTGTAGCAGCGGTCGGATGCCATCATCAACTTCCTACGCTTTACAATGCTGATGACATTGTAATCTGGTGTGCCGAAGGATCGGAGGTGGCAGTTGAACAAGCATTACAGAAGGATCTGGACATCACGGAGTCTTTCCCGGAAGGTACGAGACGGTAGCATTGACCGGAAAAGTCAGAGCTCCTGCTGTTCAGACAGGCTCAACGAGGTGCCAAGGGACTCGCCTCACTCGATCAGGTGCCCATTAGAGTTTTTACCACGGACAGTCGCACAATTCGCAGAGTAGGTTCTATTAAAATTGTGACGCTTTTATTAGACTCTAAGGGCTAGAACACAAGGAACAAGGAGTCTAGCTCATTTCATGACAAAAACGGAGAACATTGTGAGATTAATTATGCGAGTGTCCAATAACAGGGGCGCGGTATAGGCGAGGATATTCTCCTTGGGGCTCACACTTTCCTCAGGAGCCATATCATTAACGTAATTGCGGCTCTTAATCGGATAGAAATAGAGAGGGATAAATTGGACACACTCATGGGTTAAAAGTGTCAAAAAGCTGCTCGGTGTCTCATTGACGACTAGCACAGAGAAGCTCACGAAGTTGGGATTGTATAACACCCCTTCTGAAATAATGGAACCTAAAGGTCGGCACAAATAATTTGGTTATCAAATTTCAAACATTAAGACAACTGTCAGATGAGGCAAGCCTTCGTTCTATCTTTAATCGGGTAGAAACCTTGCAACTTGTTTGCCTGACGAGGTTTTTATTGCTGGCCCTTTTCCAAGGAATCTCCATCTCAAATACAATAAAGGTCGTAGATTAGCTAGGGCTAGGGCTTTCATACAGAAGCTGTTTGGAATGGAAACATTCCGGAGCGGTCGTTGAAGCATTTGCATCAAGATTGATAGTATCAGAGGCAGCCAGGATTCTCCGTGGCAAACCTCCCTTTAACATTCTTCGTCAGATAGTCTGGTTTTCAGCTCACATGGGACCAGACATACTGCTGGGTCACCTCA
The DNA here is from genome assembly GCA_013436015.1 of Rhipicephalus annulatus. Taxonomy (NCBI): domain Eukaryota; kingdom Metazoa; phylum Arthropoda; class Arachnida; order Ixodida; family Ixodidae; genus Rhipicephalus; species Rhipicephalus annulatus. The sequence continues at coordinate 139,140 of WOVY01004732.1, forward strand.
ACCCAAATGAGATAGCCTACAACCATGTGCGAGGTTTCACCTACCGCGACGGGCTGGTGTCTCTCGGGAGTTCGGGAGAGCTCATCCACAGTGATCCTTTTGTTACTTTTCACGAGATAACATCTCATTACTCAGAAGAGCGACAGACTTGTCTCTTTCCTCATTATAAGCTCCTCAGATAGCAAGCATCACGCCATGCTTCAGACAGGGTCCTGCTTCATCCGGAAGTTGATCCACTTTGCCCACATTGTGGTGAATGTTGTTCTTTGAGTCAATCATGCTCTGCTTACAAGACGTTAAAAAGAGAAGAAAACTTGACAACGGCAATTGCAGATCCCAGACAAAAGGTTCTGCTTCAGACTGTCCTAGGGCACGTGAACGAGCGGAGAGGCATGGCATGGGTGGGGACCCACCTAATTGACCCTTTTCCTCGCTTTTCAGGATCAAAGTATTGTTGTTTGTCTGTCTGTATAGCATAAAATACCTTAGACGAGGCGGCGGCTTATATTTTCTGACTTGCTTGCCTAAAGTTTTTCGGTGTGCCGTGAGTTCGCGGCACTCGGCAGTAGAGGGTTAAGTGCCTTCTGTGGTGTACGTGTGCTGTGTCGATTATTGAAGCGCAAAGGGCAACTTCCAACTTGAACGTATTCACGGGGGCTGATTCAAGCTTGCATTTTTGTAAAAAAAGCAACATAGGTGTTGCAAAATTTGTTAGACTCTGTCCTGAACGCCTTGTCGGGGATCACACACAGCAGCGGCATGCGGACCAAGTCAGTTTACGCGTTAGGTGCCTTCTGTGAATTTGGATGCATGTGCTGCGCCATTGATTATCGAAGCGCAGAAAGCAACTTGTGAGGATTCCAACTTGAACGCTGTCCCAGGGGCTGATTCAGGCTTGCGTCATTCTGAAAAAGCATGGGTGGAAGGGTTGTGAAATTTGATACCTTTTGTTCACTGAGAGCATTTTTTTTTTCTCATTGCTCTTATTTTGGTCGGTGTTTTGGCGAAAAATTGTTCGGGGCACATTTTGTTCACTACTTCTGGGCTAGGAGTGTATTTTTCCTTTTACTTAATGGCCTATTCGGTTGGCCGCATCGGTCCTGTGGCTCAGAGTCACCAGATGCCAATACAGCTCACAATCTGAGCAAGAGAGGCAGTGTACCAACCGAATCGATCTCAGAGCAGTGCCCCTGTAGTGCCACGGTGCAGCTTCCACCGTGCCCCTGTAGTGCCACGGTGGAAGCTGCGGGGTAAACATCCTTGCGCCGCTTTGTCATATGGCTCCAAACAGCTCAGCAGACATCTCCGACATGTTTGGACGCGGCGACAGCCTTTGGAGCTCAGCATATAAATCTGGCAATAGTCATCGTCCGAGCCGCTATTTTCAAGGCCGATTGTGTGGCTGTGTGTTGCATTGATGTTTCCTCTCTCTTTCGTACCAACTCTTTTGCGAGTTGGGGGGGGGGGGGACAACCTACCCCACTCCTCATGTGGGATACATATATATCAGCTTTTCGATGGCTGCATTTCCGATGGAGGCAAAAATGCTGTAGGCCCGTGTGCTCAGATTTGGGTGCACGTTAAAGAACCCCAGGTGGTTGAAATTTCCAATCTTCCACGGCGGCGTCTCTTATAATTATGTGGTAGTTTTGAGACGTTAAACCCCACATATCAATCAATCAACTTATGACCACTCAGTCAGCATGCGCGTACACTAACCACCACACCGCACCACGCTACAGAACCGTCTGAAATGAAACATGCTTGTGTAGACACCGTTCAGTCGTTTGCACACGGCACGAACATTCCTGCAGTTACCCCAAAGTACGGGTGCTTTCCTCTACAAGGAGGAAACCGCTCCTTCTTGCGGTGCCGTGTGCAATTTTTTGCGCACATTTCGTCGTTTGGAGGAGCAAAGAGCTCTTTTCCCGATAACTGCGCAGTTACTCCGGAAAACTTTTTAGAGTGTATGTGCGTGTGTACATCTCTGTGAGCTCATACTTGCTGAGAGAGAGAGAGAGAGAGAGAACTAAGCAGCACTGCGCATGTGAGCTTCTTTTCTGTCATAGTTGTATTTTGAGTTGTAAAAGACAACTCGGGTTGAATGAAGACTAACTAGCGCGGCTCCAATTAGGCCTCCATAGTGCACTTAGGCCTCCATCGTGGACCGCGTGTGACAAGATCTGGCTGGCTAAAGTATGTGGTTATTCTGTTAAATAAAGATGTACCATTCATAAATGCTTCACTTTCTTCTCTTCTTCAATGCTGCTTGCACTTCAAACCCAACGGAAGGGTGGTTCCAGAAATTTTTAGCATTTCAGGTTCTTTAACGTGCAAAACAATCGGCGACATATTTTGGGACTAAAAAAATTCGGACTTGTTGGTTATTTTGCACTTCACAAATGCACTGTCAAGGTTCCCATTGCAGTAATGCATTTTTACAACAGATTTTTTTTGGTGAATTTATGTACCAAAGTTCAATTTTAAAACCTGGTATGTTGTATTTTTTTGTTGTATTCTTTGAGTTTAGCTCGCGGTGACTAGTTGAGCCTCCGAGATCAGAGGCATGCACAATTTTCCAGTTTCGGAGGCCATGTCTGATATTTTTTTGGCCTGCAAAACTGCAAAACTTTTCTTTTTCAGTGAGCCTTATCATCATCATTAATATGCCAGCAGGCTGTTTTTATTTTTTGGGCGTTTGTTTTTCTCATTGTCATTGTGCACGTGGTCGTGTCATTGGTGTGCTGTCGTGCATGTCACATACTCCCTGCTGTTCACGGTTGCTCGGAAGCACTCCGTGGTCACGATGCTCCTAAAACACATGGGTTCGATCGCGGCTGCGGCGGTAGCTTTGTGATAGTGGCGAAATGCTGAAGGCTCGCATACTGTGTGATGTCGGCACAGGTAAAAGAAGCCCAGACTGTGTTGTTAAATTTCACCAAACAGGCACCGAGAAGTTGCATGCATCTTTTTGCGATTGGCATCGAGTTTTCTCTTGCGTGGTTACATGGAGCCACCAACATTGCCGCTCGCAACGGTTGGCGGCAGCACCGATGCGATTACTAGCGACGTTACCGTAGCCACAATAAAACCAACGTTGCTTGTCCCCAAGAACAGCATAGAGCATAAACCTAATTTCTATGGCTTGACCATTTTTTCGGATTGTTCGATTTTTCGGGCTATTTCGCGTTCCCCGTCTGGTCCGAAAAATCGCTCAGAGACTCTAAATCTACCTAAGTACTACACAGGTCTTAAGCATTTTCGCCTTTGTCGAAAATGTGGTCCCTGAGGCTGGGATTCGATTCCTCGCCCTATGGGTCTGCTGTTAAGCACCATGACTAGACCCCTGTGGCGGGCAAGGAAAATAAACTGTTCTTCTTTTGGTCCTATAATGAAGGCCGCTAGTTCTGTGCGGTCAAAGCGTAGTGGAAGGCAAGAGGAGACACCTAGGTAAGCCTAAAAAACTCGTCCTAAATAGGCCTTTCTGCCATTTATATGGTATGCAACCCTTTGTACTCATTTTGGTAATATAGGAACTTGAACCTGAAACACAAGCCAAAATGCTGGTCAAAACTAACTCTGCAAAAATGTTAATTTTTAAGGGCCTGATATATGTGCTCCGACGTAACGTTGACGCGTGCGCGTGTTTGGCGCAACGGTGCTACGCTAGCTAATCCGGAGCACTCTATAGTTCGACTACAGGCGCGACCGATGCGACCAGCGTCCGTCGGTGCGGCCCGACTGCAGCGGACGCGAAATGAAGCATGTTGCATTTCGCGCCAACTATGTTACGTAGACAGCACCGTATCTGCATCTCTTCGTGACTGAGGGATGCTGGGCGGGCTCAAACGCGAGTGCCTCAAGGCAATGTAGCGCGACGTGCGCTGCAAGTATATGTCAGGCAGATCTGTGCCTGTTGGGCATCGCCAGCGTGACACGATGAAACGAACGCTGGCACAATCGCGCAATCAAATAGCGGAGTGTAACAGAGCCTTTAGTGCCACGACCTTTGTCGGGAGCATCTTCTGAGGTAAATTTTTTTTCTTCCACTCAGGTCGGGTCGTTCGACATCCCGCAATGCTCCAGCCACCATCACCCACGCAGGTCCCCTGCCCACATCGAGCACCGAACGCCGTAGCCTGTACGAGCTGGACCTGTGGGTGTGCCCGCCAAACAACCGGCGCTCGGCACGCCACTTCTCACCGACATTCTTCCGCGAAAACCCTGCGTGCACGCACCGTCTCATCCCGTGGCTCAACCGTGAACTCGTGGCCCTCCTAGGCAGTGGAGAGGCACAGATCACGTTCACTACTGAACTCGTGCTCGCGCTCATCACCCACTATGAGGTGTGCTGCCTCGAGTTTGCTGAGCACGTGCGGCCCTTCTTCGCCACTCGAACGGCACACTTTCTGCACGAGCTGGCCGCATTTGTTGCGTCCCCACTCGACATGGTCGCCTACGATCGTGTGGCCGTGTACGACACGCGGGCAAACGTCGTTGCGCGCGGCACGCCCGCTGCGCAGTTTTTGCACTCGCCGGACTCTTCATCCGAGGACACCACTCCTCTCGTCAACAGTCTGTCACCTTTGAGGATTTCAGCGCGCCGGGATTTGAGCCTTCCAGGCCCCAGTGGCCTTCACAATACAACAGTCACCTTGGTAGAGACGGATTCGGATGACTCGGACTGCATGATAGTGAGCACGGTCGGGCCTGCTGTGCCGGTACCTGCTGTACAAGTTCGCCCGAGGACGCCAATCTTCATCGAGTTGTCTTCGTCGGACGAAGGCGATGGCCGATCTGGAGTGCCACCCACGGTCGCGCCACCTTCAGCGATGGCACCCTCACAGCCCCCCGCCACCAGGAAATGTAGACCTGTGCCTCGGAAGAAGCGTCTGCTCCAGTTCTGGTCAAGTGACTCTGGCACGTCGACTGCGAGTGACACAGACTCTGACAACGCCGGTGTCGACAGGGCGACACAGCGTCTGCAGCGGAGGATGGCCATGATGCGACGGAAACGGGCAAGGGCACCGGCAGCCCAAAGCTCAGCAGCGGTGACGGCTAAAGCAGCGAGCGGCACCTCTTCTTTACCCACCCAACCTGTCGCAGCTGCTGTCCAAGACCAACCTAGTACGTCTTCGTCGGGCCATAATTTGTGGTTGAGAAGCAAACGGACATTCACGGTGACGTGGGATGAGAATTCTACAGACGAAGCAGACTAAGCCTTTGGTTGCACCTTGTGTGGTTGGCTACGAGGACAACAAAAAGTGTGATAATGTGCAGATGACTCGTGTTGCGCTGACTGAGCCCAGCGCGTCAATTGTCCTTTTATCTTGCGGGTCTTTCTTTTTTTTTGTCCACTGCACATATGTCTCGATTGACTAAAGCTTGCTCACATGTGAAGCAGTGTTCTTAGAAGTTATACCTCAGTAGTCTCATGTACGACCTTGCAAGGCCAGCTTTTTGGAGCCCATCATTGTAAATTTTTCCTGTGGTTTACAGCTTAGAACAGACTATGGATGTCTCGGTGCATTTTCCACTTAGCACCCGCTGTCGTTCCGAATGCACGAGATCCAAGTGAAACCTCGAAGGCCTTTCAGGCCCCAACATTCCCGATACTCTGCCACATTACACGCGACATCTTTCTTTTTAAGTTCCTGTTGCACAAGTTTCCAGGAGGCTCAGTATCGCATGATGGGGGGGAGGGGGGTGCTTGAGCATTCTTTTTTTATGGCAGTGCGCATTGATGCTCCGATTGCTTAGGAATTAATAAACCATGCAATGGTGCGACGGTGTGCAGAAGGGCCCATTTGTATTTTACTGCCAGCTTCAGTGTGCGTCACAGTAACCTGAGAGTGGCTATCATTTCTGTTGCATTTTGTAGTTATCTCTTTCGTTTTGTTCTTCTACAGCACCTTCATCCCTGCCGTCTGCTCATTGTAGCGAGAACAAAAGATCAGCAAGGATTTTACAGTTATGTTTCGGTTCTGCAGTTCTTGCTAATTCCCATGCATATGAGGTTCCAACAAGTATTCACTGATGTTCATATGATGTAACGTGTTGGTTTTAATATTTATGCAATAGGCATCAAACGCTCTGGTATGGAACAACAGGTAGTTTTTAAAGGGCTTTTCTCTGTAGTTATACCTTGCGTAAAGGGTATGCTCGCGTATGGATGTCTTTCCCCCAGCTGGCTAGTTTTGTAGCAGGCTCTCTGTAAGTGGAAGTTGGTCCAATAACTTGGTTCGGGACTAGAGCTGGTGCCGTTCATGTTGACAGCGTTGTGGGTTTTTTCTGCATCTGAGAGTTGTCGCCACTTTTGCGGAGCTGCGATCAACGCAGGTGCTTTAACGTGCATTTGGAAGTGCAGTGCGTCGTGCTTCAACAGTTGAAACTGACCCCATTATTATTCTGCACAGTGTAGAGGGAAAGACGCTGCGCAAAATTGTGCACGAGCTTTGTGTATACAATGCGTGAACTATTGCTGCAATGTGAGCTCCAATGTTGGCCCTTTCATGCGGCGTTGAAGTTGTCCCTTCCCCCACCCTTTTTATTTTCTTCGAACAGCAGTGTACAGGAGTCTTGCAAACTTAACATGTTCGAAAGGCAACCAGTGTGCTTTTTTGTGACAACAGGTGTTTGGCACATTACCTAGGAAATGTTTTTAGATTCTTGTTGAGAGGCAAACAGTAGTGCGCGCCACGAAGCATTGATGTTAGCGAGGCACAAGTGGTTGGATTTGTTTGCATTTTGCGGCTGTGTTAAGCTCTTTGCTATGCAACACCTCTCATGCTATTTAGTAGAGCTTTGTTTTTATCCCGAAGCCCGGGTTTTTTATTTTTGAAGTGTGCAACATCAAAGGTGGGCCTTTCAGGAAACTAGCGTTTGGCATGTTTCAGTTTGGCGCAAATAAAAGTCCCACCGTGTACTATAACTAATGCAGCTTGCTTTATGTCGCTTTTGTGGTTTCTGTAAATGTGTTTGAAGAGCGTGTTTAGAGAGAGTACTTGCAGCTTTTTTTTTTCTAGCTTAATATAATAAGTGCATATTTCAGATTTATTAGCATATATTTAATTGAAAGTGGTGTTAACTGCTGGATTTCTGCAGAATGGAAATTTCATAACCTTAGTTTTGCAAAACTACAATGTGACAATTTGCATTGAAGCTACAATTCAGATCATAGCTTAAAAGCAGTTAATAAATAAAACTTGGCTATATCGTTTTACAGCAAATTGATATGTAATAACGTATCTGGTATTGTTATCTTCTTTCTGTCTTTTTTAAAGTATTCCAGTGATGTGATTCAGTTCCAATATCTGACGTGGTGTACTTGACAAGCCTGTTCTATTGAAGTTTGTAATCCAGCCAAAAAAATGCAGTGGCTATCGTTGAACATGTTTTGTCAATGCCTTGCCATGCGAATAAAATGTGTTCAACCATACACAAGTGTAAAAAATAAAATAAAAATGCTAGGCCTGCATGGAACAAGCAGCGCAGTCACAGTGTAAGCTGAACGAGCGGCTTTTCAAGAGCGTTTTGAAAACTCTGTGGGGGCAACTTACACAAGTGCACCTGCATGGCACACTCTACACCATAGATTGTCAAAGTGTTTGCGAAGTAGAAAAGCACCCACTTTGCCAATATTCGCGATTCTGCAAAGCAGCAATTTACCTGCTACACAGCTGTAAGATATTACGTGCACTTCGTTAATGCTGAGGCTAATCACGAGAAATTATGGCCGAGCTCTTTGTAATGGGTTCGAAGCGTTCGTCGGCCCGCTCATTGCACAATTCGCATTGTGCGACGGCTAATTGTTATTTTACTGTTTTACCACGCTGTATTGCATATGTTAATGCGGTGACATGAATTACACATTGTGGCTTACATAGAGGGCCCAGGGTTGAAGTCTCGTAGTCTCCTGAACATTCTTTTTTTTTAAATCTCGTTTCGTATTTCGAGCAGTGGCAGTTAGGGACACCGCCGGTGTAGTGGTCAACTGCATCACTGTTGCGATCTTGTAATGGCTTTTGCTCTAAAAAGCGCCAGGCCTGGGCAGAACATGCAGCACGGTCACAGTGAAAGACTAAATACTGGTAGCTTATCTAGAACCTGTTGTAAAATTCTTTTGGAGCAACTACTGTCCGTACACTAGAAAGGTATTCACTTTGTCATAACACTAGAAAGGTATTCACTTTGTCATAAACCGTAATTATTTTGAGATAGAGAAGCTGCCACAATGCCGTTATTCGTCATGCTGCAGAGTAGCAAGGTAGCAGCTACTCATCTGTAAGGCATTTTTGCAGTTTGTTGATTGTGTCGCTGATAACAAAGTATGGCAGAGTCATTTTTAATGGGTTTGAAGCACAATCGCTCATTCATTTCGGAGTTGACATTCTGCGATGTTTGGCTATTATTTTACTCTTCTACAACACTATATTACGTGTAAATGTCATTACTTACCCTGCTCATTATAGGGGCTTTCTGAGGGGAATTTTCAAGCAGTGGTGTGGCTCTGCGGTAGCATACTTATTTGCCACGCAGATTTCCCAGCTACAAATCCCTTCCAGTCCGGAACATTTTCTTTCCCCCTAATTTTGCACGATAATGGTTGCAGACACCGGCAGCAGCAGTGGCATCCGTAATACAACAGCAATCGAAATTGGCTGTTCTTGTCTCATACCAGCTTTTGCTGTAAAAAACCACCAGGCCTGCGCTGAACGCGCAGCATTGTCACAGTGAAAACTAGAAGAGCAGCCTTTCGAGAGCCTTTTTTTAACACTCTTTGGGTAGATGCTGCAAGCACGTTTGCAGTACGCCATCATTCATTGTGTAGTAGGCAGGCATTCACTATGCCATCCTTTGTCATTCTTTGGAGGGGCGTGGTACTCGCTTCAGACTAGCCCTTACGGCCCTGGCGGTGTCAATTGACACCACCACACAAATTTTTCCCTAGTATCTCGGAAACGTTACCAATACTGCTCATTCTTGGGGGCATAGTTTTTCAATGATCCCCACTGCAATTGACACCAATATTGCGGCACGTTTGTGGAGGTAGCAGCCACAAAGAAGAAGCGTGACTGAAGTCTTCTGTGAAGCTGAGGCGCGTAAATCCAGGCGGGTAAGCGCCATTTTCTGGACGACGTACCGAAGCTGTTTCAGTGAGAATTAGGCTGAAAAGTAAGACGTTGGTTTCCATTTTGCGTGCATCATTGATTGGCAGAAAAAAATAAGCCACTTTTTTCATTTTCCAATCACAGGGCACTAATTATCTAATTTGTGCCACGTTAATTAATCCAAAATTGCTTGTACCAGTGGCTCAATTTTTTGTTTGTGGTCTTCTGAGGTCCTAACTACGAGAAAAACGCACACTAAAAGTGTATCTGACCAAAATAAAAAAATCCAGGGCTGAAAGGGCTAGCAAGGGATATTGTGCAATTTTTTTTTTTCATGCTTTGGCTTATAATAAAGCATTATGCATGAAGCCTTTGTAATCCGGCACAATTTCCCACAGTGGGTATGCACCGCAGTTAATAGGTGAACAAGATCAAGCTCTTGTAATGAGTTGGAGCATTTGACAACCCACTCGTGCAATTTGCAGTACCTGACACTTGGTTGTTCCTTTGCTGTTCTATAACCAGTTATTGCTCATATTAATGAGACTCCTTTTCTGACATCGAGCCTGCCCCAAGGCCAGTTTGCACAGGCGTCTCAAGAACTTCCATGACACAGTGGTAGATTACTGGGCTGGCACGCAGGGGACCATAGTTTGAATCCCATTGTGTCCTCGGAGATTTTCATTTAGTTTTTTTTTTTTCATATTTTCTACAATAGTGGTTACAGGCATCGCCGGCGGCAGACAACTACGGCGCACGCGATCCTTGTTGCGATCTCATAACCGCTTTCGCTGTTCAAGGGAAGGCCAAATTCGTTGCACCTTTTCCTGTGAGCCTGGAATCTTGGGTTGACTTGGGATAGTGCAATGGTGAAGCATGCCATGGTGTATTGGATGCTGGAGCGGTGAAGTTGAGGTCGCAGGAATAGCGTTGGTTGCTGTGGCTGTACTCTGATGGGAGCGTAATGCAGCAACATGTGTGCAGTGCACAGGGTGCACATAGAAAAAAAGAAGTACATTATGTTCCTTTGCATCTCTCTAAAGCAGTCTTCGACGGTGTGTGACAAACGTTTAGTTGTGCAAGCACATTTATGTGGAAAAATGAATTTTGAGGTGCCAACGTGGTGCAGACCATATGTTTCGTCTGTATTACATACGCTTTACATCCCCAAGTTTAAAAGGTCGTGGACTACACATAGTTCATTAATTTTTGTATAAACACTCCTTACCTTGCACAGATGTAGCAGACGTGTGAAATTTAGGTCATTGTAGAGGGACGCGCTGTCACTAAGCAGGTAGCTTCGATGGCACGAGTGGGAAAGGTTCAGAACTACTGTACTGTCGTACTGTATTTGTGGGCCGTATTTCTGTAACTTGGTTCGACTGTAATCTGGAGTTCGTTGTATGGTCTCACAACAGTGCGGTTCTGGCGCAAGAAATGCCAAAATTGAACTTAATTAGCATATGCCATAGTTCAAGGCAAACAGTTTTCTTAGACAGAGGGAAAATGTTCTGCTGTAAAGGTAATTTGTCATACATATGGAGTACAGAGATTGCATTAAAAAATCAAATTAGAATAAGGAGTAATGCCATCTGGGTATTTCCGCTGGTGAAAGAATTATAAAAATCAAATGACGTGGAGTTTTTCAGAAGCGTAGACACGTTTTGGAAAATCACTTAGTGGTGATCACTGTTTGGTGCCTTGCATTGCCTACAAGAGTGGCTACATAGTTGCCCGCTTCTTTAGAAATGTCGAGATTGTCAATGGGGGAGGCTGTTTTCAATCTGTCAAATTGCAGCTTTGCTTCTCCGGTCTTTCACATATCGAGTCCTTTGTCGGCTAAACACGTGTTTTGGTGGCAAGCCCTCTCTTGAGCTACGTTACTTGTTTTAAGCTGGTACTTGCTACGACTTCTTTCAGCTCTAAGGCTGCTTGAACTTCCACCAAGCAAGAAAAAATAGCCTGAAAAATGTCTCACACTTCTATTGTGAACTTTTGGTGTGTACTTGAGCTTCTGGGCAGCTTCATAATGGAAATTCCGTTACCTGTACTGTTTTAAATACCAGTTATGCATTTCATTCATATGTGCAGTCGCAGAGGAATGAGACAACAGATTAGGGTTACCTAGAACATGTTGCTTCATTGATGTTACTGTAAGGAAGCATAATATTGACACGATATGAGCTTGCAAGCTTAAACTGAGGCCTAACCTTTTAGTCTTTGGCAACCACATAACTAGGAGTGCCAAATGGCGCTCTATAAAGTTATCACTTGCAAAACGAAGTTTCTTTCTCACATTTTGTTTATGACTTCATTTAGTAAGATTAGGTCCAGAGCTGAAAAATATCTAGGCCAAACCACAGCAATGTTTCCATCTAGTAAAAAGCCTACTTCACAGATAGTGCAGATGTTCAGTGTGCAAGAACACATTCTAAAAAAAGAAAAAAAAAGTGTGCTTTTAACAAACATTGAAGTTAATGTCAGGAAACAACCACTTTCTGGAAACAATGCAAAAGTTAATGTTGGCAACTAGTTCAGTGCACCACTACCGTCAGCATGCTAGGAATTGTAGGAGGTCACGGTCCATGCTTGAAGTATCAGATGTTTGTCCAGGAAAATGAGCTTGATGCATGCCTCCCACCCCTCCCGTGTGTTGTAAATGCACTCTTCTATATCTGTGATGAGGATTCCCACTCCGAAAGAGGTTGCAGCGGCAGTCTTGGAGAAGTGTACATGCCTTCTTGGAACAGGACGTTTATTTGCAACTTATGACACGAGTATGTTGAATCCTGACAGGATAATGGGTGTTCACAAAGCCTTCAACTCGAACAAAACGAAGTTCATAGTCCTTGCACAGTGCTACCGAACCTTTTGAAACTCGCAGCATACGACTCACTGATAGAGATGCACAAAGGTACTCATTTCCGAAACTGGTGCTGTACAGCCCATATACGATTGTAATTGAACTTGATATGGACTGGGGTCGGCGGCAGTGACACAGTAGTTGTGATGCTCAGTTGCTGACCCGCAGGTTGCGGGTTCGTCCCTGGTCGCAGTGGTCCCATCTCGACGGAGCCCGAATGGTAGAGGCCTGTGTACTGTGCGAGCTAGCGCACCAGATGGTCGAAATTTCCGGAGCCCTCCATAACGATGTCTCTCATAATCATATCGTGTTTTTTGAATGAAAAACCTCAGATGTCATTGATACGCACTGAGTTTTTCAAACGCCTTTGCTCTCAGCAGAAATGAGCCAGTAGTGGTAAAAAATGCAATCCGAAATTAAGTTGATTGCAATCAAACCAAGGATTGTACTATACTTGTATAATACTTCTTGAGTACTGCCAGGACAAAGAAAAAAAACTGCCTTTTGAATTGCTCTTCATATAAAAAATAGAGCCATCATTACCACAAAATCATCTTCACATGTTCATATGTTACAAATCTTGTGTAGTAACATTCACAATACCTTTATTAAAAGCTTAATGAAATAAGGAATTCAGAAGATTGGAGTAGGAAACAGGCATGGTTTAAAAGAGCACCTACACGAAGATTTTGTATCTTGTTTCTTCTGTTGCAGTGAGTAGCTAACGAACCACTTATCACTCGAAACACCATTTGCTCTAGTGCACAGCGATCAACTATTTGGGAAAGCTATTGTAGTGTCTACTTGTGGTTCTGGTTTCTGGGAGTGCTGAGAGATGTAGGACTGAGTGTCTAGTTTTTTTGTTAGTTTTTTTTTCTAAAAACAGCTGGAAACATGAGCACACAAAAGAGTGATGCACATAACACATGCACATGCAACTGATGACTATGGTAGACAGCACGTGCAGGAAGCATAGCAAAAAACGCAAACATGTCACATACGTCGTCGTTTGTTTACGTCGAAACCAAGCTGACGATGTGGTGACGTGCTCGGTTTTCACTAATTTGCATAAAATACACATTAAAGCCAATTTTAAGTACCCTCTTGAATAAATTTACTATTCATATCTTGCAGAGGATGGCAGGCATGTTGATTAGAAAATTTTATGTCAGTACTTCATGAACAAGCGGAGCTCTTTCAGCAGTTACACAGCTTCTTGTAGTTCCAGTACTGAAATTTCCAGGATGAAATATTTTCGCACCTTTCGTAACTTTTGTTTTATTGTGTGCACCAAGTTATTCGAAAGCAATTTGAGAAATATTCCAGTTAATATATGCTGATTAGTTGATACAAAGGCAAGAAATCGTAGCATTATTCGAATAACAATTTGAAAATTTTTTAATATTGGCGCATCTCTACTAAGAAGTTTTCTTGCCAAAAACATTCTGGCCTAAGCTACTCTCCGGTAAAAAACTTACTGTGTATATCTTTGGTGATGTGCTATGTATAGCACTGTAAGAAAAAAAAGCGATTCATACATTCCTGTGAAGCTTGGTCGGACATAACTGTACCCTAGTGAATATGATCAAGCATGGCTGATTCAACAGTTGCATCTTTTTGCATGGACATGTGACATGACAAACTTTTGTTCACGCAATGGTGAAGCTTGAACGGGATGGGATGGACTGGCCTTAGCAACCCTGAAAGACTCAAAGCCAACCAGAAGAGGAGTGCTAATTGTCTACAGGTGGCACAAGCGTAATGGTTTAGACAATGTGGGAATAGTGAACAGAACACACATTCTTTGAAAGTTTGTCATACGACTTCATACCAATTGCAGTCAATAAAATGTAAATGAACATTGTATGCGTTTTATGTATTGTATGCATCTAGGCCAAAACAAAGCACAACTTCGACAATAGGACGAACCTCCATAGGAATCGTCATTTGCACGTTTGGTGACTGATGCCATACCTCCCTCTAGTAATATTAAGAAACTCCTTGGTAAATGGAAATAAGTGAAATCATCACCTCACATCCTGACAAAACCGAAGAGGCAAAAGATGTGAAATGTATTACACACCCCCGCAACCACATTAAGGCATTCCGCTATGTTATACACAACACCATATTTGAATGAGACAGGTATATTGCACTGTTTAGTCTTGATACTCCATCTTTACAAGCTGCTCAAAACCTGCAATCAATGCACCGGACTGTACCATGCATTGGAAGCAAACATTTAAGAGGGTTGAGACATGACAAGAATGGCAGTCTCCGATGTACGGTGCATTTGGAAAACTTCCATAGATACTGAACACACTGCGAGACAGCTGCAGTTCCTAGCGTTGGCACTCGCTGTGCCAAGACACTTATTACCAGCACGTCGAAAGTTGCAATAATACGCAACAGACCAATAGACAAGCAGTCTAGAAGGACAAACTGCAATGGCACATGATGTGGAATAGCCGCAATGCTTAGCCCTGATGCTAGCTAAGTTGAGATGTGCATTGTCGTTACCAGCACCTCGAAAGTTGCAAAATATGCAACAAGCCAATCCACAAACCAAGAGCAGTGTTTTACACTGCTCGTGCACTTAAACACACAAACAGTCTAGAAGGACAAACTTCAATGCCACGTGATGCGAGACAGCTGCAATGCTTAGCCATGGAGTTTGCTTTGCCAAAGGTGTGTCATACTTACCTGCACCTCGAAACTTGCAAAAATACGCAACAGTAGGGAACAAAACATTATAGAAGGGACGAACCATGACAAACATGAAAGCCGCCCCTGTATAGTGGCCTGCAAAACACGAACATGCGGAGCATTTAAAAACTTCCTTATATATACTAAATGCTACACCACGTGATACAAGACAGCCCCAATGCTTAGTCTCAGTGTTTTGTTTGTTTTTTTTGCCAATAGGCACACCGTCATTACCAGCGCCTCAGAAGTTGAAAAAATATTAATTTGAACGCAAACACATGATACATGCGCGCTCAGGCACACCTAGGCATCAAACACGCACTGCGCTGAGTGCCTGAGTGTGTGTGTGTGTGCGTGAATGTATTGTGTGTTTGAACTCAAATTAATATTTTGAAATCATCTACAAACTAGCCCAACAACAAGTTCGTTTGCAAAAATATGCATGAGGCGGGGGCGCACAGGACAGTTGATGAGGACAAAATGTGATGAACACCAAAGTCACCGCTGTGCGGCGGCCTTGACTTGGGAGCCGGCCACATCAAGCAGTCGGCTCGCATCTGCAGCGTCTTCGCCGACCCTGGTCGAAGTCGAGCAGCGCCTTGCTAGCGTGCTTCTCGAGGTAGTGCTCCTCTTCGGGAAGCAGGCTGGCCTTGAGCTTCTTGAGGGCGGCAAGGATCTCGAGCTTCTGCGGCGCCAACTCGTCCTCGCTGAGACGGCCGATCTTGGCGTCCCGCTGTAGCTGCGAAAGGCGCTCGCGAAGTTGGTCAGGCTGCTTCTTTGCGAACATCCGAATCACCTCGGGCGTCCGGAATGCGTCGCTGATGGCTGCCTGCGAAAAGTTTATGCAGAAAAATGTACAGTTTTAAATGACGAATGCTGAAGCAACGAACGCAACACACGCAGTACAGCACATGGGGAACACACAATGAAACCGACATACAAAAACATTATTTGTAGCCTTTACCTGTAATGTGGTAACTAGGGCATAAATGTAAAGAAATTACAGGGGACGAAAATGCAACTTGCCGCCGGCAACGACTGAGCATACAACCTTTGGACAATGCATCCGACGTTCTACCAAGTGAGCTACAGAGGTGGTCGTCCTCCTGTTCACTTTATTGGTGCCTCTGAGGTAAAGAACCAGACACATTACCAAAAGCAAGTTGTCCTTTCATTCACTATAATTCCTCTATATTGGCATCATAATCATGAGATTGCAATCAAACACCACAAATTTTCCTACACTTTCCTTGGCCTCATTGTCCATTCATTTCATGGCATGCAGAACAAAGAAAATGAGTACTCAATTAATTCCCCAGCCTTCGTTAATATGCAATGCACAGACATGCAATAAGGATTATACCTGAAGAGCAAATCTGTACCACCAAGAAAAGAAAAAAAAAACGATTAACAGAATCATTGAGGTTATGCATGAGGCAAAGTTTGGGCTGCACATTACACGTTTCCCAGCCCAGGACGAGGATGACAGTGCGAGATTTTTCTGAGGTTATCGTAGCTATGTGCCAAAAACACTAGAATTGGCCCAGTGAGCCTAATGCCAAGAAGAATCGTGAGCTGCACTAGTTGGTCAACATTTATAGTAAAACAAATTGCAGTGCAAGTGACTTGGAAAATGGACTGTACTTGGTACTTCCGTCCTCCTCTTCTAATGTCTGCCTTCTGCATTGCACTGTAAATTATTCTTCGTGGAGTGTTATGCCACATTCAACTATTGAACAGCGAAATGCTGACGTGATCAAATCAATATGACATGTAATAACATAAAAGTGAGACTAAATATATAGATATAAATCTCAAAAAGTAAAGAGGGTGAAAAAATGGCAGTAAGATATTTTTTCATCCTTTCAAATTTTTCACATTTGTATCATCATTACTGCAAATAAAGTCTTTTATACTTTTTTTGGCATTATAGCCTGGTATTTCTCATTAAAAAGCAAATAATGCAATTCAACTGTTACGGAAGCAAACATCAAAACGTGTATTTTGTTCTAATAGCTGTGTTACGCCTTCAACTTCGGCATATTTCTCTTGTGAATGCTGCTAGTATCGATTATCAGAAACCTTTATCACACCTGATGTACTGTCGGAGCTTACACGGGAAAGATCCAGCTCTGACAGCTTTCGGTTTTCGAACTGATTTTTTATTATCGCGCTGCACGCGCCGCGCGGCCCAAATGCCAACTTCTTCCTCCTTGACGCGCAGCGCATTGAGGCGCTACAGGGCTCCCCCCCGTAGAGCGAGAGCCGTAGGAATCACCAGAGGAGTCGCCCAGTGGACATGCTTAGATGTTGGCATCCAGACTTTAGATTGAAACCCCGCGGCCGCGAGAGCGGCGATATATGCAGGTTTCAGTCGATCAGCAGCCACGACGTCTTCACGGCCATTGATGTCCAGCGTGAACGTCTTTGGTGTACGATGGAGTACGCGGAATGGGCCATCATAGGCTGGTGTTAGTGGTGGCCGTATTTGGTCATGCCGAACGAAGACGTGACTGCAGTCATGCAGATCCTGACTGACGAAGACAGACTGGGGGTGTCGGTCGGCAGGAATCACAGGAGCAAGGTCCCGAAACGTGGTGCGCAGCTTTCGAATGTACATGGAGGCATCGTGAGTGGAAGGTAGCGATGATGGCTCGAAGAATTCTCCTGGAAGACGCAGGGAAACGCCATAGACTAGTTCGGCTGATGAGCAGCCGAGATCCACTTTCAATGCTGATCGGATGCCCAGAAGTACGAAGGGGAGGTGGTCGAGCCAACGTTCCCTTGGCTGGTGAGCAGTGAGGGCAGCTTTCAGTTGTCGATGAAGCCGTTCGACCATGCCATTGGCAGAAGGATGGTAGGCAGTTGTGTGGATGTGTCGAATGCCCAGGATATTGGCAAGTGCGGTGAAAAGGGCCGATTGAAACTGACGACCGCGATCAGTGGTGACGACAGAGGGGCATCCAAAGCGCGACACCCAGCCGTTTGTGAAAGCTTTGGCAACTGTTGGTGCTGTAATGTCGGAAATGGGAAACGCTTCCAGCCATCTGGTGAAGCGATCCACACATGTCAGCAGGTAACAGGCTCCTTGCGATGACGGAAGAGGACCGACGATGTCGAGATGGACGTGAGAAAACCTTGCGTCTGGAGGCCGAAACGGGGATGTTGCCGTGACAGTGTGACGGTGAACTTTAACGCGCTGGCACTCAAGGCAGGTTCGCGCCCAGCGTCGGACATCAGCATTGATGCTTGGCCAAAGGAAACGAGATGTGACTAGTTTCTGGGTGGCACGAATACCAGGATGGCTCATGTTGTGCAATTGATCAAAAATTGCACGACGAAAAGCTGAAGGCACGAAGGGCCGAGGGACACCAGTAGACGTTTCGCACGTTATTAATGAGGTAGAAAATGGAAGTGGGCACTCCGTGAACGATAGAGACGTTGATAAAGAGCGAAGACGATGCAGCTCAGGATCGTTTCTTTGGGCAGCTGCTAGCTCTTCCATGTCTGGTGGTGGCTGGGTCTACAAGGCATCAATGCGGGATAGTACATCAGCAGCAGCATTTTCCGGCCCATGTACGTGTCTGAGATCCACAGTGAATTCAGAAATGAAGCATAGTTGACGGATCTCCCGTGCAGTATAATTGCTGTGATTGCGATGGAAGGCAAACGTCAGGGGCTTGTGGTCTGTAACGACGTAAAAGTCCCGGCCCTCCAATAAATGACGAAAATGTTTGATGGCGAGGTATACCGCGAGGAGTTCTCGGGCAAATGTACTGTATTTTGTCTCTGGTGGCTTCAGTTTTTGCGAGAAAAACCCAAGGGGCTGCCAACCGGATACGTGCTGCTCGAGAACAGCGCCAACTGCCACGCTTGATGCATCGGTGATGAGACGAATTGGGGCATCAGGGACGGGATGTATGAGCATGGTAGCGTCTGCCAGAGCCTTCTTGGCAGTGTCGAAGGCAGATGCAGCGTCCTTGGGCCATTCCAGTGGCGCAGCCGGGTCTTTCTTTTTAGCCAATAGGTCGGTCAAGGGCTTTAGGAATGTGGCGCACTTTGGAAGAAAGCGGCGATGGAAGTTTAGTAGGCCCAGAAATTCTCGGAGTCTCTTTAGTGAAGTAGGAGGTGGAAAGTCTTGAATAGCCTTCACTTTGCTGGCGAGTGGTTGGATACCCTTTGGAGTGACAAGGTGGCCTAGGAACTCTATTGTAGCGACGCCAAAGACGCACTTATTGGGATTAATTACGAAGCCGTAATCATCCAGGCGATGGAACAGGGTGCGCAGGTGGGCTTCATGCTCAGGGCCAGATGAGCTTGCTACAAGGAGGTCATCAAGGTAGGCAAATACGAAATCGAGACCTCGCGTGACCTCGTTGATAGTGCGCTGAAAGGTCTGTGCAGAGTTGCGCAATCCAAAAGGCATCCTCACATATTCAAACAGACCGAATGGGGTGGTGATGGCCGTCTTCGGAATGTCGGCGGGTTCTACAGGAATCTGATGGTAAGCCTTGATTAAGTCAATCTTAGAGAAGATTGTGCACCCAGCCAAGTTTGATGTGAAATCCTGTATGTGAGGAAGTGGATAGCGGTCTGGTAAGGTGTGGGCATTGAGAGCGCGGTAATCCCCACATGGTCTCCAGTCGCCAGGATCTTTCTTCGGCACCATGTGGAGTGGCGACGCCCAGTTGCTGGAGGAAGGCCGCACAATGCCGAGTTCAAGCATGTGCTCAAACTCACGGCGGGCGATGGCGAGGCGTTCTCCAGATAGCCGACGGGGTCGTGTAAGAACGGGAGGTCCAGTGGTCACAATGTGGTGAGTGATGGAATGCTTCACCGGTGACTCTCTGGTGTACGGCTTCGTGATGCTGGGAAAGTCGTCGAGTAATTTTGCATACGGCGAAGCAGGTGTGAGAGCTCGCAGTCCCGTTGGCGAGGAAGTACAGAGTACACCGTTGATGGAGAGGCGGGTGTTGAGATCAATGAGGCGATGAGCATGCATGTCCACAGCAAGGTTGAAAAAACTGAGGAAGTCAGCTCCAAGATCAGCTTGCGAGACGTCAGCGAGGATGAAAATCCAGCGGAACGTACGGCGTAGTCCAAGGTCAAGTGTAAGAGAGCGTTGGCCGTATGTGCGAATGGCGGAATTGTTGATCGCTTGCAGTGGGCAGGTCTGTTCGTTGCGACGGCGATCTGCACACGAGGCCGGGATGACGCTAACCTGGGCTCCTGTGTCGACTAGGAAGCGAGCGCCTGTGATCTTATCAGAAACATAGAAAAGGCGGCATGATTTTTTACCAGTACCACTTGCCGCCGTCAGTGGCCGGTCGTCGCATTTCCCGACCGAGCACGGGCGAGTGCACTTGCGAGCAGAGGCACCGAATCGGCGGTGGTACCAGCACACGGTTGAGGATGAAACGTCCCGCGGCGCGTCGGGTGGCCGAAGTTCCGGAGAACGGGGGGGCGTCGAGGAGCGACTGTGTATCTGGAACCTGGATGACGGTCGACGATGCGTAGGTGCAAAGTCATCGAGGCGCCTGACAAGGGCGTCCAAACGGTTCTCGATGCTCGCGAGCGCCGGGTCTGCAGCGGTGGCCGGTAGCGGTGTGGTAACGGCGTTGAGGCTATGTTCCCGCGAGTAGTCCGCCACTCGGTCAGCCATTTCAGCGAGTGTGTCTAGTGGGACATCTGCTGCAGCTACGAGGACCGGGACCATGCTCTGCGGTAAGCGCTGGAGGAACAACTCACGTAACAGCTTCTCCTCTTGAGGGGCGGAGGGGCCGCCAAGAAGCTGGCGCATGCGTCGCAGGAGCTGTGATGGGCGACGGTCACCGAGCTCTGTAGCCGTGATGAGCTGTTGGAGTCTGCTGTGTTCGGACTCAGACTTGCGGGAAATGATAGCTGCCTTCAACGTGTCGTAGGGATGGCTCGGGTGCGGCGACGCTAAAATATCAGCTAAGTCGTCGGCTACGTCCGGAGGTAAGCAGGATACCAGATTCCAGTACCTGGTCTGTTGGCTGGTGATTTGCCGTAGACGGAAGTGCGCCTCGACCTGCAGAAACCATGTGCTGGGGCTGTTGGGCCAAAATGGTGGCAGGTTGACATGTTGAATCGCAGCGACTGCAGCACCGGTAGGTCTGGCGTCTTCTTGGGCGTCAGGACCGGTAGCATTGGTGGCAGAGCCGGCGGGATCCATGGGGGATGATCGGGGCTGTGTGTTCTTTATCGGGTCACCATTAACTGTCGGAGCTTACACGGGAAAGATCCAGCCCTGACAGCTTTCGGTTTTCGAACTGATTTTTTATTATCGCGCTGCACGCGCCGCGCGGCCCAAATGCCAACTTCTTCCTCCTTGACGCGCAGCGCATTGAGGCGCTACAGTACTGATGACCTTTGGAGGGAAGCTAGAGAAATAGACGAGCCGTTTTTAATTCAGTTGTTGGGCAAATACTGCCCCAGTGTGCTGTATATCAGTATCAGTGTGCTTGCTTTATATTATTATCTGTGACCTGCCATTTACACCTGTGCTGCAGTCCAACACTGACGTGGCGATATACAATGTACTGACAGCGGAGTTCATGTTGACAGTGCGGGTTAATCTTTCGTTTTGCTCTTCCCAGAAGTTAGGTACGATATGTGAGTTACCGTGCATCACACATGCCATTGTATTCATGATGGTGATGATCTTGTAGAGTTGTCTACACAGTATTAACTATTAGTGAACAAAACGTGAGCCTCACTCATTCGCTCACTTAAATTGCGCTCATCTTTCACGCCTAAGAATTATCGGGCACATTGTGGAGTGACGCTCTGCATGAATTTGCATCGCCTGCAGTTCTTTTACATGCACTGATTTCCAAGTACAAGTGCATCCCTTGAAATATTGAACATACTATTTACCCACAGCGTGGTCTGAATCGTTCTTTACCAGAGTAATCAAGCAGCTGGTTCTGTGGGCTACACCTATACTAGCTGCATTGCAGTAGCTGCTAGGTTCTGTACTGAGTTGACACCATGTCGTAACTAGCGGTGGGGGGGGGGGGGGTGTAGAGGAGTTCTGACCTTCCCCCCCGGCCCCGCCGAAAATTTTTTCGTGCTTACATTTTTCGGGTGACACTAAAATATTTACACACCTTCACAGCAACGACCAGTTGCCAAAGTTAGCCCTTCTGACCCCGCCCCGAGAAAATATTCCTAAGTATGGCCCTGGTCAAAACCCAACAATAAGTACAAGTGTCAACCACAGCCACCAATACTGTTCCAGCCAGAGAGAATTTGCATATACGTTCCAACCAATCACATTTGCCGATTTCCGTGACGTCAACATCGTCTGCGTGTTTCAGATGCTGTCGTCGCTGGTTCTAAGTCGAAACTTCGACGTCCTGGAAAATTTCCTCAGATACTTTAATATCACTCCTTAGCCAAAGTCATATTTTAGACAGAAACGACGACCCTCTAGTGTCATATATGACTTATGTTTACATTAGCACAGAAAAATCGCTTACGGTTCGAAAGAAAGACACATTTCATATCACAGCACATATGAACCGAGCGTGCAACTACGACCACGCACGGTGTCATCGCCGCGTTAACCTCCACATATGTTCTCAAAAGGCGGCGGCCGAATCGACCAATTAGGCACTCTGGAGCGATTCAGAGTATACGAAACCATAGGACCGGCATCTGCGACGGTCGTGCGTGGGCCGAGCGACCCATTTCTGATCCGTTTCGAACGTGGTTACCTGTATGGCGAGCTGCATGCTGCTGAGTTGGTCCACCAGAGTCATGTCTCCCGACACGATCTTGGCCAGCGACTGCTGGAACTCGCGCAGCTGCTCCAACGTCTCGCGCTTCGTGTCCTCGTACTCGTCCTCGTCGAGTTCGGCTCGGCACTCCTCGAGATCGCCCAGCTGTGCCACGAGACGATCGAGTTGCTCTTCCAGGCGCTCCTTCAGCTTGCCCGTTTCGGTTTGACCGCGCGACGCCATCGGGTGCCTCGTTGTTACGGCGAGGATGGGAAACCGGTAGGATGCGGTGAAAAGTGCGTCGGCAATCCACGCGACTGAATCGAGACGTACTGCAGCACGCGGGTGTGAAGCCTGGTCGCCGGCGTACGTAAGCGAGAGAGGCGGAAGAGTGAGGGCGTGGCAGCAGCCGTTTAGTTAGCCCGCTTAATTTACCAACATAAATATAACGGGACCCAGGTCGACGCTCGCATGCGGTTTGCGATGAAAATGGACTTTGACTGGATTGGACTTCGCCTTCATTTGGATGGTTTCGTGTGTTAAGCCAGTAAACAGGGCTGATGAAGTCAGGTGCAAAAGTAGAGCCTCTGAGACAAAAGTGTTTTGTACTCAAGTTCTGTGTAGCGAGTAGAATAAACACGTGATCGAAAATATTTGCGCAGCGGCATCGAGTAAAAAAGAACAAAAACAGGCACACAAGAACACATTGGGTTGTGGCTAGCGTTGCGGCTGTGTTACGTATTTTGTGATACTTGGCGGTACATTCAAACGTGAGTGCCGAATGAGTCGTTCAAAAGATAAAATTATTGGTTTTGCGTTATTTGTTAAACACACGGCTTTGTCTTTCCGAAAGATCTCAGTGACTCAACCCAAAAGAGCCGTCACAAATCACTATAAGAACCTGCATTACAGGCCGTGACGAGTCCCTACTTGAGAACTGCAAGCCCTGATGAGCTGTGGCATACCAAGGTGATTCTTTTGAAAGTCTTTGCATTCTGATCGATGCCGGTAAATGGTTTTGTTCCGTAGCCAGCAGCTCATGCTATCCAGGGATTTCAGCTTTTTCTGGGCTTGCCATTAAAAGTAAACAATTCTGAGCTGGTGAAACTTTCCTAAAATACTACTTAGCTCTGTTAAGCACATGGCGTCACACCTGTCATGACAAAATAGTGGTTCCTGGTGGTCTGGATGTCTTAGAGCTTTATTGCCGGCAACGTCAGGGCTTATTTTGCATTAAAACACAATTTCACAATCCAATTTTGATATATGTGCAGGCACAATAGGCCTTTTACATCTGAAAACCGCGAATTGTTTGGTGACAGTGACATAGCCCCTTCCAGACAATTCGGAACAGGTTTTAAAACCGTACAATTTTAGACTTTGTTCACATGCGGTTGTGCTGACACATGTGGGCTTTCCATGGTTGACACTTCCGCCCAGTGGCTTGCCGGCTGCGGCATTGTGCCCATCAAAATTAGGACCAAGCTAGGCTATAGTGGCTGCATTTAGCTGGGAGCGAAATGCAGACACCTGTGTGGTTGTAAAATTAGGTGCACATTAGGAACTCCATGTCCAACATGCATCTAATCTTGTCTAATTTTAGAAAATAGAGTCTTAAATTTTAATTTCTATTTGTCGACTACGAGGCATTTTGATGCAGTTTAGCAGAGAACACCTGGACCGTGGACTGAACAAGGGACCTCGCAGAGGCGCACCGCCAGCGATCCAGAAAGGACCGATGAAACGGCCATCACTGCTGCAAGCGTCGTCAGTGGCACCAATTTGGCGGGTGGCCCCATGATGGGCTGTCAAAGATGGAGAATGCTAGTACATTGCCACTCGTCATAGTCTCCTAGCAGGGCCACACTTCTAAGTTTGCATGGTAAATTAAAGGAGCACTGACACGAAAATTTTGTTCCTTTCTGTTTTGTTGCAATAGGTAGCTTTTTATTGTCCATTCATCGTATACCCGACAGTGCGGAAAAGCGTTACAGCAATCGGATTACATCAATGAATGAAATACAACTTCCTTCACGCCTATAGTACAACGTCTTTCGCTCATAAGTACAGCTTCGTTCACATTACAGCATGGGGTTATAGCATATTATTGAATTTGTAGCTTAATCAACCACTTATCACGACTGGAAACTTTGTTTGCGTAAGTGCGCAATGGTTCTTTATTTTCAAGATGCTTTTAGAGAGCACACTCGCATGTTAGATTTCAAAAAGCACCGATCTTGCTTTGCCATCAGAGCACAGTTCTGATGGCTAAGCAAACGCAGATGGCCAGATGAATTAGGTTTAACGTGGTCACCCTCCTGCGGCATATTTATAGTCGGTATGCATTCCCTGCATTGTCCTCTAAACAGCTCGAAACTTTCATTCACAATTGTTCAAGCTTGTCAAGTTAAGAGTCCTGTTACCGTACCTTTCGTTCTTTCGATTCCTTTCACGCTGGAAATGCGCTGGTGGGTTCAGTGCATTGCGTGGTGAAGAGTGCTATGATGTCATGGTTTGCTACTTCTTCAAGTAACTGAATGCGCTGCGCCGAAGCGGACATGTACAATAGCTGGACATATAGAAGATAGCTCCCCTGGAGAGTGCCGTATGCTTACGGGACAAAAATTCCACCATATAGCCGCGTTACGCTTTTTTGCTAATACGAGATTGTGTAAGTCGCAAAAGCTATAAAAGACTGAAAAGTTACTGTTCCTGGCCAGAGCAGACATTTCGCTTCGTCTTGTAGTGTTTCCCCCAAACATGTTGCTATGTGATTTTGCCAAATGAGCCTCACAGACAATTAATCAAAATAAAGCATTAGAAACATTATATGTTTTCAATCGTTAGATAAGACAATCAGTGGACAAAATGGATGAATCAGTGGATGAAAAATCACCAATTTCATTAGTGAGATATGAACCGGCAACCTTCCTGTTACATAGAAGTGTGGCAGCTTGGGCTAGTTGGTATGGCATGACGATAGTTATAGCGCGAGAACAATACCCTTCTTGTCTCTGTGTCGTCGTTTTGTTCTCGCGCTATAACTATCGTCATTCCTGTTACGCCTGTGGCACTTTTCCTCGCAAACTGTGAAGGTGTGCACATCCCTGGCCACCATGTTTAATATATCTGTATCTTTACTGTCCAGGAGTGTTGGCCAGCACCACTCATAGTGAAGGTGGTGAGTATAAAACTGTTCACCAGGGCATGACACGTGACCTTTGCAGGAGACTGCTGCTTAAGAATAAACCCTCATATGCTAGCCTAAGATATAAGCTCTGCTGGGTGAGGCTCACTATGAACAAAAGAAAAATTTTTAGAGGCTCACCTGTTTGTTAGGCGCTGCCGGATAAATAGATTAGCTGAAGGAAAGCATGAGGACATAGTGTAGCAATTATGTGATCCGCCTCTTTCCAATTATCCGCCTCTTTCGGTGCACTTGGAACCGACAACTTCGGAATATTGCATACAGTAGTCGACCAATTGCAGAATAAAAGAAATTCCGTTCAATCGTCAATTTCTAGGTCAAGCCCTAATTTGGCATGGTCAAATATTACGTCCCAACGCGCCATGAACTTTTATTACTGTCCGTATCCTAGCTGTGTATCTGGAATTAAGACATCTAATTGTGCAATCTTGCTGTTCTTACAGCTTTCCGGCCTCTGCTCCCATCCTGTTGATGCCACGTCCGAACGAGTGTCACCTTCCACATCCGGCCTATGCCTCTTGGATGGGCAAGGCAATCCTAAAAAATATCACTGTCCTGTGGCCACGGCGTCTCTGCGTCCACAAGGATTTGCATCCTGGTTCCTGGCTCTTGCTTGCCAAACCAGAATCGCCTTTCACGTTTGGCCTGTGCCTCCTGGTTGAGCAACGCAATACTCCAGGTACCCCTGCAATGCGTCAAGGTGTCTCTGGGTTCTCAACGATTTGCCTCTAACTTGCCTTCTGGTGAATGCATTGTAAAAGAAAGCCGATTGCTGTAGTCTTCCTTTTGGTCTTCACTCCATGTGAGGACTCTCTTCCCGGTTGCTCTTCGTCATCACTCCGCCGTGACCACTTGCGGATGAAAAGTGGGTGACAGACTGCATCTTGTGTTGCCTCCGTGAGACATGTCAGTGGCCTATGGATCTGCCCTTGGTCTTACAGTGAATCTAGTGTTTTTAACGACTCTGTCTAATATAAATGATCCTTATTCTGCATTTATTGACATTAGCTTGGCATTTCGTACAATGTTTCATCATGTTCATATTTCTTGACCATATGCGACTGCAGTGCAATTGATAGAACGATGTGTATGTTTTAAGCGATATATATGGCTTAAACCCTATCCAAACCCTATTAAGCCATGTATGTTGCTTAATCCTTATGCCATTCTATGGTACATGGTAGCATGGCCGTGAAAACAATGTCTTATGCCCCTTTATATATGCAGATTCTTCTCGGGTGCCTTTTTATCAGCGTCGGATCGCCAGGACAAGTGGATGGCGGGCAAGGCTCACCGAAAGCGTCGGTGATCATGTCTAAGTTCTTCAACGGACCAAGTTGTTCTTGCAACGCAACCGCTGTTCCCTGCCAGCAGTGGCTGAATCTACACGTGGACAGTGCCTACCACGCATCATCTTTGGGCACCCTGACGTCACCAGAAGAGGACCAGCATGCCTGGTTATTGGATTATAAGCAGCGGCGACAACTGCGGTCTTCAGTGGACACGGTAGCACGGCCGTGACAATGATGGCTTACGACCCTTTACACATGCAGGTTAGTGATAAGAAATGTGGCATTCGTAGCGATTACCTTTGTCTTGTCGTGCTGCCGTGTCCACATACCATTGTGAAATGTATCAGCGAATGTTTTTCCTTGATAAGAATGTTATCAGTATCGGGAGACGTTGAAAAAAGTCCTGGGCCTACAGATGTGGAAATGATTAAGGAACTTCTTGAAACACAGAAGGTAATATTGCATAAACTTTTGGAAATTCAGGAGAAACAGGCCTCTTTTGAAACAAGCTTGGTTCAAACGAATATTAGACTGTCAACCATACAAGAAAATGTGAAGGAATTGGAAGCTGTCAAGAATAGACTAACCGACGTTAAGGGCAATATAAAATAAAGAGAGACAGGAATATAGCTTCGCTCAGCCGGAAGGTAGATGATCTAGAAAATAGATCCAGACGAAATAACCTAATAATAAGAGGCATTAGAGAAGAGGGACATGAAACTGATGAGATTTTGATGAAAAAGGTGAATGACGATGTGTTTAGTGGCATCCTGAAACTCGAAATAAATTCAATTGAAAGGTTACATCGCCTGGGTAAAAGAACTGGAGGTAGAGACCGTCCTATAATCATCAGATTAGCTGACTTGCGAGACAAAACTAAAATCTTGGTTTATTGTTCCATGCTTAAGGGATCGAACATAAGCGTCGGCGAGGATTATTCTGACAGGATTGTTGAAATACGAAAAAATCTGTGGGTGTCTTCGCAGGAGGAGTGGTCAAAGGGAGCAAAGGGAGCAAACTAATGCGCGATAAAATTTAAATCAGCAATGTCATTTACGCATAGAATGAAGACACAAATGAGCACTACGAGTGTCGTGCTCGTGAACAGAGTGATTCCGCCTGAATTTTGGAAACGGAATGCTTCAAAGTATTGAATGTGAATGCTAGAACCATTTTAAATAAGGCCGAGGATGTTGAAGCGCTAATTTTAGAACATGAACCGGACATTATGCTGATTACGGAGACATGGCTTCACAAAGACACATTAGACAGTGAGATAACTCCCAAATCTTATACTATAGTTAGGAAAGACCGCAATAGTAGAGGTCGGGGGTCGCATTGCTGATTCGTGACAATATCGAGTTTACTGTACTTCTTGTTACTTATGACATAGAGGCAGTGTGTATTAAGGCAGTTTTTAAAAATCGCGTAATCTAAATAGGTGGTTTATATAGGCCACCAAATTGACCAGTCCAAGTTCTTTCTAGTCTTTAGTGCTTTGTAGACAGCAATATGCAACACAGTAATAATATTATACTGCTGGGTGACTTCAACCTGCCAGGCATAAACTAGAGCGACTATTCTCCCGGAGCGACAGAAATTTCAAATAGTGAAGCACTCCTTGAACTGGCTTTCTGCTTTGGTTTAAGTCAGGTAGCGAATGACTATTCAAGAGTCAGTACGCGTAGCTCATCCATCCTCTACCTTGTTTTGGTGTCTAATCAATTGTTGCCCACACTTCGGAACTGCGAAATTTGCGATGGTACATCTGATCACAAACAGGTAGTGCTGTCCTTGTTTCACCCACCGCTGTCAATCATCCCTCAAAATATGTTTTTAACTTTGTTAGAGTAGATGGTGTTGGAGTACTGTAATTGTAAGAAGACTCCTATGAGTGTTTCTGTGAGTTCTATAAGCATAATCAGAGCCCAGATTATCTCTGGCAATATTCTTACAATTTGGTAATGTCTTGTATTGAACACTTTATACCAAAGGAACTTAAGAAAACTAGTGAAAGAAGTCTTTGGATTAATTCACTTAAAAAGGCAATTGAAATGAAAACATAAGAACAATAAAATATTCCTACAGGACAAAACCAATCAGCCATTCTAAATCTTGGAAAGAATCTTAAATTACTCTTTAAAAAATCTAGACTTAGGTTTTTTGGCATCACACTCCCAAAATTCTTGGAGATATGTTAACCCATCAACGAAAGCTTGCTCAATAACTCAGGCTGCGCAGTTCCCCACGGTTGTGAGTTTTAATGAATACTTTGCTTCAGTGTTTACTGATTAAAATGACATTTCGCCGAAAGTTGTTTCACCATTCGACAGGCCACCTATAACAGACTTAGTAATTACCAAACAAGGTGTCTTCAATTTCTTGCTCAATTTGAACTAAAAAAAGCCCCGGGCCTGATGGTATCCTTAATGAATTTCTGTACAGATACACTTCATGGAATTCGAAATATTTCGCATTAACTTTTAGGCCTTCCCTTCTCCAGGGTTTTTTACCCAAAGAGTGGAAAATAGATAAAGTGATCTGTATTCCTAAAAGCGGTAGTTCTGACAATGTAGCAAATTATAGGCCTGTTTCAATTATCAGTACTTGCTCAAAATTGCTTGAACATATCATTTCGAAACATCTATTAAGCTATATGAGTGAGCATAATATTTTATCCAACTGCCAACATGGGTTGGGACAGGGTTTGTCTACAACATCCCAGCTCATCGAATTAGTCCATGACCTTTCGAAAAATATTAACTCACATGAAGGAAAAGGACGACGAAGTGTCTATTTCATAGAACGCTTGTACCCTTGTCTCAAATTTTCTATTTGTTTTACCGCAAATTCTGGGAGCTGCTGCTCCCTCCTTGCGAGAATGGATGAAGAAGCCTCTCAGGATTTTCGAGGTGGACAACCGCTACGTCTGGCAGCGGCTAGGAAACGCGGGACCACCTCAAGTGGCACAGACAGCGAGGCAACGGAGCTCTATTCCGACGGTTTCGAGTCATCGGATGACGACTACACAGTCGTCATGAGCCGCAATGCAAAAAGAAGACTGCTACGAACATCGTCGACGACGAGTATATCCACCGTGCAGGCTACCGCGCAGCGTTGGCCACACACTATACTCTTCATGGCTTTGGACCCTTCAGCCAACCTACGGCGGCTTAACAGGCAAGTCCTCTCTGCATACCTCGAAGGACTCGCTCCAAATGAAATTAAAGACGTCAGGATCAACTCACGGAAGAATATTCTGGCAGTTGATGTTCTACACCGTAGTGCGCTGCAAAGCCTACAGAACATCTCGGAAATCGACAGAGTCACAGTTAAATCAGTGATCCCCACTGACTGTAAGGGCAGTGTTGGCGTCATTTATGACGTGGACATTTCCATTCCCTCTGACGATTTCCCAATCTTGATAAAGCCAACTACAGACGACATCCTCATCAAGCACATCACAAGGCTTGGTCAGTCACGATGCCTGAAGATTGTTTTTGAGGGAGACAGCCTTCCCCAACACGTCAAAGTTGGCCACGTTCGCCATCAGGTGCATCCATATATACCGAAGCCCCTACAATGCTTCAGATGCTTCAAGATGGGACATGTCAAAGGAGTATGTACCAGCAATGTTGTGTGCCCGCGTTGTGCCGAACCTCATTCAGAAGACACCTGCCACGCAACTGCGTTCAAATGCTCCAATTGCCACGGTGCTCATAAAGCGTCGTCTAAAGATTGCCCACGAGTGAGAAATGAACGCGCGGTGCTGAAACGCATGGTGCGCGACAATTCAACGCACAGGGAAGCCGCTGCTACTGTCAGGCGACGTCGGCGTCACCACAGAAGATCATCACGCAACGCGGCATCTGCCAATAGAGACCCGTCATCTCAAGCAAGAACTGGCCCCCCATCGTCAAGCTCTGCGAAGACGAATACACCAAAAACAGAATCAGGGTCAAGACTCCCACCTCGTGAAGAGTGGCCATCACTTCCACGAACACAGCCTGTTTCAGAGGTGCATCGATCCCCGCCAACCTCGATGCCATCACGAACCACTGATGAAAAGACAGCTGAGGATCGCCAGATCATCAACATGTTGCAGACCCTTATGAGCGCAATGCGCATGCTCCTAAGCAACATGAACACCCCATCAGCGCAGAGCGCACTCCAAGTGCTGGACACTTTGAGTCCGGTGCTTGCAGCTCTAAGGTAAAACGATGGCCCGCAACATGTTATCCTTTCGCGAGGAGGTCAAGAACGCATCTGTCCTTCAGTGGAATGCCAGAGGACTTAGGGCGCGTATGTCCGAGTTCCGGCAATATGTATTCATAAACTAGTTTTCCCTAATTGTGATTTGTGAACCGAACCTCTCAGCCCAGATGAGACTGTCTGGATATGAGTGCTTTATGTCTTCTACCCACGGAGAGCGCAGCAAGTTCGTTGTGTTCATACGGCGCGACTTAACTTATGTTCATCACCCTGTACCCCCTGACGAAGAAAACCAGTACGTTTGCCTAACAGTAAAAAACAAGAAGACCACATTCACCATCATCGGAGCCTACTTACATCCATCAAGTCATCTAGACCGAGAGCACTTGCGCGGAATTTTGAATTCGACTCTCCAGCCATGGGTGATAACTGGTGACTTCAATGCCCACCACTACTTATGGGGAAGCTCCAGGGTAAACACTAGAGGTAGACAGTTAGTGTCTTTCGCTTCTGAATGTGAACTTATCCTTGTGAATGACGGCAGCCCTACTTATCTGCGCGGATCAGCCTATAGCAGTTGCCTGGACCTCACTTTCGTCTCACGCTTGTTCACACGCAGAGTACACTGGTTTTCGGATTTGGAAACAAGGGGTAGTGACCACATCCCAACATACTTGAAGATTGACGGCTTTCCAAGTCTCAAGTCCTCCAGAGCCGTCCAGTGCACCGATTGGCAAAAATACAAGTTAATCATGGAAGACTATGTTGGCACCTCACCTTTCAACCTAGAGGACGCAATAAAGAGTGCCCTACAGTCAACGACGCGTTCGCTTCCGGTGAGCTCATCTCGCACTGATATGGACATTGATCTCGAGAAACTTCGAGCGATTCGTCGTCGTGCAGAACGACGTTATAGACGCACGAGGTCACTTGATGATCTGAGAGTGGCCAGACGCACACAAAAGAAAATACAGCGTCACATGGACAAGTTGGACAAGCAACGATGGGCATCTTTTTGCGAGTCTTTGGATCCCAGAAAGCCTCTGTCACTAATCTGGCGAACTGTCCGGGGTCTTCGTACAACCATTACTCAGCGCTACCCATTAAAATCTCTGGCACTTCACTTACGCTGCGAAGAGATTGATGTCGCAGATTCCTTCTGTCGAAGGATTGCCTGTGGCTCAAATTCAACTGGGACAAAGACGCCCGATTTTTCTGTATCTTCACGTGATCCCCGAATGGAGATTTCGTTTTCAATAAACGAACTAAAAGCTGCGCTTGCTTTGTGTAGACGTTCTTCAGCACCAGGACCTGACGGCATCACTTACCGCGCTCTGTGTCACCTAGGAGATCAAGCTCGGCAGGCACTCTTGCAGCTGTACAACGACTCTTGGCAAACTGGCATTGTTCCACAGGAATGGAAGTCAAGTCGCCTGATTCCACTTCTCAAAGCCGGCAAGTCACCCTTGAACCTTTCCTCTTACCGCCCGATTGCCCTCGCGAGCTGTGTGGGAAAAGTTATGGAAAGGATGATTTTAACGCGTCTGGAATGGTACTTAGAGTTCTACGAAATATATCCAGATGCCATGTTGGGGTTTAGACGAGGTCGCTCGTCAATTGACAATGTAGTTGACTTGGTGACATATGTAGAACACCAGAAGGCCTGCAAACGGTTATCTGCTGCTCTGTTCCTTGACGTTAAAGGGGCCTACCACAATGTCACCCACGAAGCCATTCTCAGCGCACTAGAAGGAGTGGGACTCGGTGGCAGGATATATACGTGGGTTCAGAGCTACCTACAGAATAGATCATTTCACGTGCAGACAGAGAATGGCCCGACACACGAGTATTACTGCAGCCGAGGAGTCCCGCAAGGCGGAGTGCTAAGCCCGACGCTGTTCAACCTGACACTCATTGAACTAGTTGGCCAGCAACCAAGCAGTGTACGACTTTCCATTTATGCTGAAGACATCTGTGTGTGGACATCAGGTGTGACTCGACTTCAACTTCGCGCTCGACTTCAGAAGGCAGCATCAGTGACATCTTACCACTTACGCAAACAAGGGCTTGAAATCGCAAGTGAGAAGTGTGCAGTCGTGGCCTTCACCAGAAAACCAATGTCCGCTTACGGCATATCAATTAACGGGCAGTTGGTATCATACAGCCGGAGTCACAGGTTCTTGGGAGTCGTAATCGACCGAAACCTGTCTTGGACACCCCACGTAAACTACGTGAAAAAGCGGCTGACTGCCGTTTGTCACTTATTCAGGTTTCTTGCTGGAAAAAGTTGGGGAATGTCTGTCGAGTCTATGTTAAAGCTGTACAAGGTATTATTTACTGGATTCCTGCGGTATAGCCTACCTGTTATATCTAACACGTGCAAAACGAACCTGCGCACAATCCAAAATATTCAAGCCCAAGCGCTTAGGATATGCCTTGGTTTACGCCGCTGCGCATCGACAGCTGAAACAATTGCCATTGCACAGGACTACTCGATCATGACGCACATCACCATTGAAACGATGCGTACGTACTTCAGACAACATGCAAGGAATCCTTCCAACCACTTGGCAACCCTTGCTACTGAGACGCCCCGCACGAAATTTAGTGCAATTGTCTGTGCTCATCGTGCGTCGTTTACGTCAGGTTTTACGCCGGCAGAGAAACTGGTGTATCCTCCGTGGTGCCTGACACTTCCACAAGTACGTGTTTCAATTCCAGGTATACAGAAAAAATCAAATTTGCCTTCATCAGCCCTAAAACAATTGAGCTTGAGCCATCTGCACGAAATGTACAACAACCACGTGCACATATACACCGATGGTTCAACCACAGCGTCTGGTTCTGGTGGTGCGGTGGTGATTCCAGCTAGAGGAATCACTCTGCGAATCAAGCTGTCACATGTCACTACGTCCACAGCGGCAGAACTTGCGGCTTTGCGTGGCGCCATAGAGTACATCAAATCCCAAAGACCGAGTAAATGGGCTGTGTTTTCCGACTCAAAACCAGCCCTACAGAGCATGCAGTCAGTCCTTCGACGAGGTTGCAATGAACAATTAACTTACGAAGTTGTCAAGCTCGTTCACCACGTCACAGAAACAGGCCACGAGGTCAAGTTTCAGTGGCTTCCTGGTCATTGTGGGATCAGTGGCAATGATTCCGCAGACAACGCGGCTCGCACATCGCACCAAGAAGAACACACCCTTCCGATTCCTTTGTCAAGGACTGACGCTGCACAGCAACTTCGTCATCTGGCACGTAGTCTGAGTCTGCAGGAGTGGAACACCCCAAGCATAAGACATACGAGACTATACCAAATAAACCCTCGACTGGAACTTCGACCTCCATCCGGACTTCGTCGACGTGACGCTTCACTTCTTTGTCGCCTTTGGTTGGGAGTTGCCTTCACAAAAGCATATAGAAACCTCATCGGACTGACCGACAATGCGGAATGCGACGTCTGCTGCACCAAAGAGGACATCGACCATCTGATATGCCATTGCCCTCGATTTGCCTCTGAAAGACAGAAGCTTTCGGACACATTGCGACAATTGGACGATCGGCCACTCTCTGTGCGGATGCTACTAGAACACCGTCATCGCCTTTCATCAGCTCAAAAAGCAGTCAAAGCTGTCTTGTGCTTTTTGAGGACTACAGGCCTATGTGACCAACTTTAACTTTTGTGTAGTGCCACCGCTGTATACGCGCCAGCTGATTGACTGACAATCCTCCTTTTTTTCTCTCTTTCTCTTCTCTTTCCTTTCTCTCTCTCATCTTTATGCCCCCTTCCTATTCCCCCAGCGTAGGGTAGCAAACCGGGCATGTGCCTGGTTAACCTCCCTGCCTTCCCTCTTGTTGTTTACCCCCCCTTAACTCACATGCTCAGACGAATATTATATTCATGAACTTCGTGAAAGCTTTCAATAAAGTGTCTCACAGTAAATTACTTGGAAAAATTGAGGTTACGTTTCAAAATCTTACCATCACAAACTGGTTTTCATCCTCTTTTCATTCTTGTGAGCAATTTGTGGACATCAATGGCACTAAGTCTCCTATTTCAGCTGTTAAGTCGAAAGTACCCCAAGGCAGTGTCTTGGGCTCACTTCTGTTTCTTTCATTTATGAATGACCTTCCGAATGAAATTGACATTTATATTAGACTATTTGCAGATGATTGTGTCATATACAATAAGTTGGTACAATAGGTGACCAAATAAAGTTACTTGAAAATTTACAGAAAATAAAAAAATGGTGGGATGAATAGCAAATGGTGCTAAACCCCCTGAAAACAGTAGTTATGACAGTCACTAGGAAGGAAAATTACTTAAATACTTACTATATTGATAATCATGAACTAAAAGGAGTTGAACAACATAGGTACATTGGTTTGAATTTTACAAGTGATCTTCACTGGAATCATCACACAGATTATGTGTGCGCAAAAACCACTAGGGTCCTATGGAGTCTTTGGTGCCATTTACCGTTTGCGACACAAGAAACTAAATGTTTAGCCTACAAAACGGTTATTAGACCAATAATTGAATACGAAAAAAATGTTTGGGATCCATTCACGGCTACAAACACATCAAGAATTGAAAAAAATTCAGCATTTAGCAGTCCGGTTTATATTTAATAAGTATTGGTGGATTCCCCATCTCAACTGTGTGTACTAGTGGAGCTACCCACGATTAAGGCTAGGACAAAACACGAAAGACTTAAGCATCTTTAACTCATTAATAATGACCGTGTTCATATAAGGTATACTGAATATTTCGATATTTTTCGTACTGAAACTTCTAGACATCGCCATTCAATGTTTATTCCTGCACCTGCTGTTTCCACCAATCGTTTCACCCATAAATATGTTTTCAGAACACCTAGCATATATTTTCGTTTGTAATTAATAATGCTTTATTTGTCTCTGCATGCTCTTGTGCATTTAATGGTTAAGTTCTTGGTTGTGTCTTTGGTTCTGTTTTTTTCCTTCTTTTTGAATGACTTCATTCTTGTCCTCTAAATTGTTACTTCTGATTATATTTGTTAAGTATGTTGTGTTTTTAGAGAGATCGCTATGTTTTCGTGTACTTCAATTTCCACTCCTGTAATAGCTCTATGTAAGGGCTGACAGTATCCGTAAATAAATAAATAAATAAATAAATAAATAAATAAATAAATAAATAAATAAATAAATAAATAAGTAAATAAATAAATAAATAAATTTTTTTACAAAATTTATACGTTTCCTAAGTATGTTATGCAAACATATGGGATTATTGGAATGGCAAAAGAAACGTTACTGTCTCATGATCGAGGCATCCGTTCACACTGTGCAATGTAGTGGCATACCGATGCTGGTATGCATCAACCTGCATCAAAAGCTTGTCAACTTTAAACAAATTCGTCTATCTATAAGACAAGCAGGCGTCATTCTGTCTGTGCACGTGCGTTTAGCGCGTCTTGCGCAGCAGTCTTTCATTTCAGCCATACGCGACTCAACTCGGTGCTCCTTTGGTTTGGTCTTGAGGTTACTGTGCGGACCTTCCCAGCACGACCTTTGTACAAATAAGTTGTTCAGCTGAACCATCGTCAATCTTTGGATGCGAGCTATGAAGCCTTCACTATTTCAGAATCCGTTTGATTCGAGCATCCTGGTTGGAAGGCATTAGGAGGATTTGTGTATGCATCAATGTCCACTGTATGCTTCAATAGCCACATGGTTATGGTCTACGACTTCATCGAAGTACCCGTTGTATCTTTCCCTCGTGCGAAATATTCGAAAAAGTCTACAGTGACTGCAGGGGTATGAAGGCCTGGCCAAAATCGCGGCAAAAACTTGATCTGATAGGAGCCTGTTTCAAATGTGTGACTCGTAATGATCACCTTTTATTTTGTCTTTCCTGTTATACTTCTCTGACTTTGTCGGAAATATATACATGAGCCGAAGGATAATAAGTAAAGTGTGGCAGCAAAGCAGGGTTCTTTGCTCTCAAGGTTTTTTTGTGTGTCTTGAAGTTCTAAATTGTTGACAGATTGCACAAGAAGATTGTATGTGCTTGCCGAGATAACTGATGTACAGCAGCCAGTCGGCTTGGTTACTAATGAAATAGTCCTGTTCATGCACTTGGCAATGTTCTCCAATAGGTTAGATCACCGACCACTCATCTGTTGATGTCAGCCTGTAGTGCATACTGATTGCTGCGGGCTTGTGTGTATCACGCTTTTATGAATGAAACGCTGCTGTCTTCAGAAGTTGTATCATATATAGTCTAGTAGAGTGCAGATATTAATCTGAAGCCTTTATTAGTGTGACGACCTTCAATGAAATTGTTTAGAAGTGTGTGTTAAATTGCCTTTTACTCGCTGCTCTGCACATATGCTGCTGTGCGTTGTTCCTGTCTAGTATATCTCCTGATTTATTAAGTACATATAGGCCTCTGTACTTGTATATTTTCCCTTCCTTTGGCTAAGACTTATTGTAGCTACCTGGTTTGTTTGATTGAGAGTATATATCAGTATGCAATTATTGCCCTTCTGTCCATTCTAATCCATAGTGCTACTATATATCGTCTTTGCCCAGAGAAGAGCGAATTCCGATATAGCAACGATATTTGTTTTCAGACTTTACTTACAGCTTCTCCAGCTAACTCCTCAAAGATCTCCAGCAATCTTGATGGTTTGCATTCTTTCTATTTGAAAAGTAAAATGTGGTTGCTGAGATTTGTTCAAATAAAAAGTATATTCTATGTTTCTAAAATTTAGTGCTTTTAGGAGCTCCACTGTTAGAGCACTTTTCTGAACAATTGGCCTTGCCAACTGGTGTGGCCCTTTATAACAATGTGGCTATTTATAAATGTAATAAATAGAATCATTAGTTAAACATTGGAATGATATATTGTTTAGGTGCAACTTTAAAAAACTGGCATCCAAACAAAATTTTGGAAAATGGAGGATTCAAGAGATCAGTATTCAAAACGGGATACTGATGGAGTCATCTTGACAAGCAAACTAGTCTTGGCAAGATACCTTTAACCTAAGCACTAAATTTTGCTTGACCTATGCAACCCCCATGTATGAGTGCCCATTTCTGTACGCATTGCTTCAAATTCTAACTGTGAAGTGTCAGGTACTGATCAGCGGGCAAACCTACAATTGAAGTTACAGATGCCATCCCACTACTTTCAATATTCATCTCTGCTGTGTCGCAGTAGGCCTTTCATAATGGTGCCTTGTGTGCCACAGTGCTGGCTTGTAAAGTGGTGAAAGAGCATCTGTCTATTGGGACTGGGTGTACGTGAATGTTCACTTTTTTGGGCCATGTTTGATTTCGTACTGCTATTTCATACCTGCTGAGATAACCAACGAATGGAGCAACTTTATTTCCAGAGTAAATTGGATGGAGGTTCTGGTATTCACAAAGGTTTGGATAAAGTTAGGTCAATTGCGTAGACAGTAGCTGACAAGCAATTAAGAAACTCGAAGTAATGTTTCCTGAGCTGACATGCCCAAGAATCGTTTCAATACATTGGTGAATGCCACCAATCGGTTACTGGCCGTTACCAGTCAGGGGGGGGGGAGGGGGGGGCTCCAGAAGTTGCCACTGTATCACAGTGGGAAAAATTTTCTGACCATTTTTGACGCCTTTGGACGAAAAATGAACAATATAGCGTCGTGCAGTTTGAATTTCGCGATTCCATGTCCGCACAGCAAAGATATACACAGAAAAATTCATCAATATAAGGGCCACGTAAAGGTTCGTTTGATTAAAGGAACAGTGCTCATAATTGTACAGTATAATTACGGCTAGGCTATTGACATACGCCCTGTATATACTTTGCGTAAGCTTGCTGTACACTGGGTTGAACTGGCACCACTACAATGTCGCTTTGTGACGCCTAAATATAGCCGATCGCAGGTGTATACTTTTTATCACTTTACACTTCATGCTAAAAAAAATGGCAAAACCGCGTTACCCTTGACATCAAAGGACGAAAAAGTGAAAAGGTTATACATGCTATCCGCTATATATATACCCCTGCCTAAGCGACCTCCAAGCCGGGCAGGTTGGGTCATTCGCGAACGTGAACTTTACACAGATAGGACACACAGTGTACGTCAACGGCGTTGGCGTAGCCAATCCATGCGATAACGAGTATAGCACCTTAAGTTAAACAGACCTTTATGTGCCCCGTTTTCTGGTGTTTCTGGCAAAGTGAGTTCCCCAAAGTGCAGTATCGTTGCCATAAACATGACCTACTGTAATCCTGACCTGCGCAGATGGCGGGGATCCTATGGGAGCGAAAGTCCCCGCTTTCGTTTCACCGTTCAGTGTTGGTGGCACTAGGTAGGGCCGCCAAAGTGGATGGATGGATCAAAGGATGTACAGGCTCTGCCCTTTAGATCGGGCAGCTGCTCACGCCACCTAGCCATAAAATACTATCACTATGCTACCCATTGCCGTTGGTGGCTATAGGTGGTGCCAGCAATGGTGAGTGGGTGAACTAAGGCGGGGACACTCGCTCCCATAGGAGCCCCGCCATCTGGGCAGGTCGAAAAAAACAGTAGGTCGCGTTTAGGGTAACACTCACACATTTTGGTGGACTAACTTTGCTAGAAACACCAAGAAACAGGACACATAGAGGTCTGTTTCAATTAAGGTACTACGCTCCTTATTGTATAGACTAGCTACGTCGAGCTTGTAGACGTACACTTTGTGTCCTTTTTGTGTAAAATGTGCGTCAGCGAATGACCCAACCGGCCTCGCTTGGAGGTCGCTTAGGTAGAGGTATATATAGCCGTTAGCAAGGGAAACCTTTTACTCTTTTGTCCTCTGACACTAAGCCTAACACAATTCTGCCAAAGGTATTTACTGGCGATTGGCTATATATAGCCCCCACAAAGCAACCTCCGAGTGGTGCCGGTTTCAAACTAGCGTCTAGCAAGGTTACGCAAACAATATACAAGGTGCATACTAACAGACTAGCCGTAATTATACTACACAATTATGAGCACTGCAGCTTTGATGAAACAAACCTCCACATCGCCCTTATTTTGATGAGTTCTTCTCTGTAAATCTTTGCCGAGCGGGCATGGAAGCACGAAA
This sequence comes from Rhipicephalus annulatus, assembly GCA_013436015.1. Classification (NCBI taxonomy): domain Eukaryota; kingdom Metazoa; phylum Arthropoda; class Arachnida; order Ixodida; family Ixodidae; genus Rhipicephalus; species Rhipicephalus annulatus. The sequence continues at coordinate 179,375 of WOVY01004732.1, forward strand.
TTGAAACTGCATGATGCCATATTGTTCATTCGTCGTCCAAAGTTGTCAGAAATGGGCAAAAAAGTTTTCCCACGGTCTGTATTGAGGAGAAGCCAACCACTTGCAGTTTAACGCATTTTGGGTGCGGGGCGCGAAGTTTAAAAAATACCTTACACTTATACGAAATGTATGGCACCAAGAAGCCGAACCAAGTACGAGGTTTACTCCACTAACGCATAGTGTGCCCTCAGACAAAAGTTTGGGCTTATCGGGGCTGATGAGAGCGTCAACTGCTTTAAATGGTCTTCCACGTCCATTACGGAGAAGACAAGCAACCAGGGGAATCGCCATCTCGAATGCGAAGTGTTTATGGACATGATTTACCCTACATTGCTCATAATTGTAATGTATAATTATGGCTAGGCTATCAACATACACTTTGTATATTCTTTGCGTAAGCTTGCTGTTCGCTGGATTGAAACCGGCACCACTCGGAGGTCGCTTTGTGAGTACTATATATAGCCGATCGCATGTATGTACCTTTTACCACTTTTCACTTTATGCTCTAAAGGTGGCAAAGCCACGTTAGGCTTAGCTTCAGAGGACGAAAGAGTAAAAAGGTTATACTTGCTATCCGCTATATATATACCCCTGCCTAAGCGACCTTCAAGCAGGGCTGGTTGGGTCGTTCACGGAAGGACATTTTACACAGGAAGGACACAAAGTGTACCTCAACCGCCTGGGCGTAGCTAATCTATGCGATAACGAGCGTAATACCTTAAGATTGCAACCCCCTCCCCCTACGAGGCAATTTCCAGCTTTCGCATTATCGCCCTGAAGGGGGAGGGGGTCGCAATCTAGCCGCTGGTTCCGTATCAGCAATGAATTGTTGTTTTGCTCGCCACGAGATGGCGTGAAAAGAGACGGCTGTTGCTATCGCCACGCTTGAACGCACTGCCAGCAGCCGCCGGAGCGCGCACGCCACGCGCCTCCGTGTTTCCTTTCATAAAAATTGTCACTGTACATCAGTGATCTCAACAGAGAGAGAATAAAACATTTATTTACGACCGAGGAAAGAGTGTCGGTGAGTGGGCTCCTTAGTCCGGGATCCAATCGGCACGGGCCGCTGTCCTCGCTCGTCTCACGAGGGCCTCTTGGGTCATCGAATCCGAGCTGGACAGAGCTGCCTCCCACCCTTTAGTGTTGTGCTGTGTTCTGGGCTGTAGAGGTAGATTGTGTGGGCATTCCCATACTATGTGGTACATGGTGGCTGTTTTAGTGACGCAGAACTTGCATTGTGGTGCGCATGTGTCGATGTCTATCTTGGACAGTATGTATGGATTGGGATAAGACCAGGTCTGCAGCCGACGCCATGCTACCTGAGATTCTTTACTGAGCTTTGGCCCTGGGGGCGGAAGTTTCCGTCTTTCAAGTCTATGATGTTCTAGAATATCTGTGTATGTTAGGAACGGGTCTATACGCATAGCCGAGGGTGGGTGTGATATGCCGGGGTCGGAGGTCCGGAAGAGTAATTTTCGGGCCGAGACATGGGCGAGCTCATTGCCTCTAACTCCGCAGTGGCCGGGTATCCATATCAGCTGCTTCCATTCGCCCTCTGAGTGTGAGGACGAGAGTTGTGTAAGAAGTCGATGCACAATGGGGCCAATGTAGCCTTCACAAAAATTTAGGTAGGCTGCATTTGAATCTGTTAGAACGATAGTGGACCTTGGGTTTCGTAGGGTGATTCCTGCTTCTTCCATACTAGTTGTGTCTGTGTCCTGGGCTGATATATAATCAACCTGTTTTCCACAATGAATGGTGCTCTGTATATTTGCCGTTCACTGATCCAGCTGCGTCGACAAAGAAGGCGCCCTCAGTATCTGAGTAGTTGTTGTGAACTTTTGCCCGTGCCCGACGTCGATGTTCGTGGAACTGAGGATGCATGTTGTGTGGAAGTGGTTTGATGATGAAGTCCTGCCTCCATTCATGTTGGATAAGTTGTTTCCCCTTCTCTAAATGGGGACTTCGATGCCAAGTTATGATAGTGTTTTCCGTCACGTTTTAGTGATGGCGAGGCGCATGACTTGATTTGAGTGGTGTGCATAGAATAGTTCTGATACAGTACTGTCGAGCCCCATTTGACGCAGACGTTCCGCGAGGGTCCACGGGGGAAGGTTCAGAGCCTTCTTCAGAGTTGCTTGTATGACTCTGTCTATTTTGGGCTCATCTGCTTTCATTACCCTCAGGTAAGGAAAGCTATAGGTTATGCGGCTGATAAGGAAGGCCTGAATGAGTCGCATTATGTTGTGTTCTTTCATCTCTCGTCGTCGGTTAGCCACCCTACTAATCATGCGAGAGATTTGTAGGCAGGACATTTTTAGTTTATGTAAAGCAAATGAGTTGTTACCCCGATTATTGAAGTGGGCCCTTACAATTCCGATGGTTCGTTGAGGAATCTATTGTCAGATGCTTTATTTCTATATACTAGAATTTCTGATTTGGAGGGGGAGCACTCCAGACCACTCTTGCGTCCTCTCTTTTCTACGATGGAGGCGGCCTGTTAGAAGGCTTCTTCTATCTGACCCAGGTTACCAGACCGGCTCTAGATTGTGACTTCATCGGCATATATGTCGTGGCGTACTTGCGAAATTTCATTTAGGGCCTCCGGGAGGCGCATGAGGGCAATATTGAAGAGGAGCGGAGAAAAAACAGCCCCTTGGGGAGTACCGAAATCACCCATGGTGATGGGTTGAGATTTAAGGTCCCCTATGCGGATAGTGACTTGTCTGTCTGTAAGGAAGTCCTGTACATATGCATATAATTTTGGACCGCACCTGAGTTCCCGTAAGTTTTAGAAGATAGTGAAGTGCCGAACATTGTCAAAGGCACCCTTGAAATCAATTGCAAGAATGGCCCTTTCCGCCTGAGTAGTACCGCTGAGTAGGTTGACAATCTCGTGTTTTAGTTGGATGAGGATGTCCTGCACTTACAAATGGGGATGAAAGCCGTACATAGTGTCAGGCAAGAGGTTCTGTTCTTCTAGATTCGTGTAGCCTTATTTGTACGGCCTTCTCCATCACCTTACCAGCGCATGACGTGAGGGATATTGAGCGCTTTGCCGGCTCAATCAATATTGAGCGCTTTGCCGGCTTTCGGGATGAAAGTGAGCTCGGCCGATTTCCACTCTAGGGGTAGCGTTCCGGCGTCCCAGTACTGGTTCATTTTATCTATTAGCAACTGAGTCCTGTCATCGCTTAGGTTAGAGAGCAGCCCTATCGATACCTGATCGGTTCCCGGAGCGGTACTTTTCCGCATGCTTTAGATTGCCGCTTTAATTTCGACGACCGTAAACGCTTTTGAAAGTTCTGGATTATCGGGGCCGTCATAAAGGGGTATGGAGCCCTACAGTCGATGTATGCCAGTTATCTGGACAGACACGTACGATTTTCTTGTGCAGTCTATCAATATTTCAGAACTTCAGGACACAAGATGCCTTCCCTCTGAGAGCAAGAAACCATGCTTTGCTGCCACACTGTACTTATATCATGACCTATGTATATATTTTCTACAAAGACAGAGAATTATAGCAGAAAAGACAAAATATTAGGTAAGCATTTTGAGTCACACATCTCAAACAGGCTCCTATCAGGTCAAGTTCTTGCCGTGATTGTGGCCAGGCCTCCATACCCCTGCAGTCACTGTAGACTTTTTCGCATATTTATGATCTTACATGCCCACTGACAGGGTAAAGCATGCAATTCTGATTGTCAATTTGGAAAGCTTATACCAGCATAAACACGAGGGAAAGATGCAACGGTACTTCGATGAAGTCGTAGACCATAAGCATGTGGCTATCATTTAACATTGGACCATACACATCCTCCTAATGCCTTCCAACCAGGATGCTCGAAACAAACGGATTCTGAAATAGTGAAGGCTTCATAGCTCGCATCCAAAGATTGACGATGGTTCAGCTGAACAACTTATTTGTACAAAGGTCGTGCTGGGAAGGTCCGCACAGTAACCTCAAGACCAAACCAAAGGAGCACCGAGTTGAGCCGTGTATGGCTGAGATGAAAGACTGCTGCCCAAGGCGCGATAAACGCACGTGCTGAGACAGAATGACGCCTGCTTGTCTTATAGATAGACGAATTTGTTTCAAGTTGACAAGCTTTTTGTGTAGTTTGATGTAAACCAGCATCGACATACCACTACATTGCACAATGTGAACAGATGCCTCGATCATAAGATAGAAACGTTCCTTATGTCATTCCAATAATCCCATATGTTTCAATAACATACTTAGGGAACGTATGAATTTCATAAGAAAAACATATAGATTTATTTATTTATTTATTTATTTATTTATTTATTTATTTATTTGTTTATGGATACTGTCAGCCCTTACATAGGGCTATTACAGGAGTGGAAATTGAAGTACATGAAAACATAGCGATCCCTCTAAATAAAGCATATTTAACAAATATAATCAAAAGTAAGTTAGAGGACAAGAATGAAGTCATCCAAAAAGAAGAAAAAAAAGCTCAACCAAAAACACAACCAAGAACTTAACCATTAAGTGCACTAGAGCATGCAGATACAAATACAAACCTGGCAACGCCTACCATGCAGCCAGAAAGCTCTCGTTAGCCTTTTTCACGAATGAGTGGCAATATCCAAAATACGGGCGCCGTGCCGCGGAGTGAAAACCAGAGTCACAGTGAAAATATTCACAGTCTTTCTAGCAAAATATACCAACGTAAATTGTGTGGTGATCAGATCTGTGGTAATTTGTAGGTAAATCTGCACCGCTTCAATATGCTTTGGTGGTGGGTTTCCCTCGCATTCCTAAATTGCTATGTTGGGTAGCCTTCAGCCAGCTTTCAAAAGAGTACGGGCAGTTTCCTCCCTCGATGTGTGGGAGTCACTCCTGTCGTCAACTGACTACCGTGTTCAGGCAGAAGTGAATTGACTGGGCCAAAACGGTCGTGGCTTTTGGCCCCCGCCCTTCAAAACACCGGTAAAAATAATTCTACAACATCGTGGTGCCGTCAATAAAGTCGTTTCTCTTTCTCTCTATACGCTCGATTGTGTGTAGTTTTAAGCAGAGGTGTGAGAAGAAAAAAAAGAAAGCACGAACTGGGCATGTGCAAAGAGAAAATTCACGCACGCGCGCTGCGTTTATGTACGTTTTAGTGCATTTTTTTCTGTTGAGAGCACCATTCAAGATATCATTCGCACAATGTTATGAAGTCATCTTGGTCAAAGCCTACATGTTGTGGTATTATATACGTAAGATAAGCTGATATCTGTTAGTATCGCCTGAGCACTTCGTGATTCCAGCCAACCGCTCAGCCATTCACCCAATAAACATATGTCTCTGCTAACAAAACTTCAAAAAATCTTCCTTACAAAATTGGTCACACTAGTGTTTCACAAGCTTAGTGCTCATGATAAGTCAAATAAGTCCTCGCTTTGTATTCTCGTGGTCGAAATGATTCAGGTTTAAAAAGGCTTCCAATTATCGAGAGATAACCATTTTCCTTCACAACATTGCAGCTTGAAGCAATCTGTTTTCTCGAGTGACAAAGCATCGCGTACGGCACAGATGATGCATTTAATTCTATCTCTTTCGTCTTTGTAAACTGCCCAGGAGGCCTTTCAAGATACCAAGTGCGGGAGCTGGTGACACTACATTAAATAATACAACCACTGTTTAACTGGTATAGAGAGTGGAATATGGCAGCCGAAAATTGTGTGTGCCGTCGTAACATTTATTCATGGAAAATAAACGCGACATCTGCGGACACAATTGGGTCCGTGCAGCGGATAATGAAGCGGTAATCGATACTCGCAAATTGTGCTGAGGTTTCATCTTCGCCACCATATAAACGATTGGTTTGCTAATTTATACTCATTTACCCTTCATTTCGCAGGTAATTATAACCTCTTTCAATGTGGAACTCCATGCCACGTCATTAAAGTGGACTGGCGTGATGAAATTCGTAAAAGCAAGCTTTGCAACACGCTTCTACGCCCTCCTACTCGCCCGCGGTCATCCTCCAGATCGCCGTGATGATGAAGAAGAAGATGATGATGATGATTTGCTGCTGTTCCCTTTTTAACGGGCGGGTGTTGGTTTACTTTGCGCGCCATCTACAGGCCGCAGACAGTGCGAAATCTTTAGGCTATACCATGTCAGGGTTTATTGTTCAGCAGCAGTCTCGTGCAAAGGTCACGTGCCACCTTCTGGTGAAAAGTTGCACACTCGCCACCTTCACTACAAGTGGCGCTGGCCAACACTCCTAGGTAGTAAAGATTCTGATATACTAAACATGGTGGGCAGGGGTGTGCCCATCATCACAATTTGCAAGGAAAAGCCACACAGGTGTAACCTGAAGGTTGCCGGTTCATATCTCACTGATGAAATTGGTGATTTTTCGACCACTGACTCGTTTATTTTGTCCACTGATTGCCTTAAACTGCAATTTAGAACGTATAATGTTCCTTATGTCTTATTTTGCTGAAATGACTATTAGATTCATTTGGTGAGGTCGCATTGCAACATGTTCGTGGGGGACACTATAAGACACAGCGAAAAATCTGCTCAGGCCAGGAACAGTAACATTTCAGCCTTTTATATATTTTGTTACTTACACAATCTCGTAATAGCGCAAAATGCGGCTACGCGGTGGAATTTTTCTTCCGCAAGCATATGGCGGTCTCAAAGGGTGCTGCCTTCAATACGTTCAGCTATTATACATCTCCGCCTTGGCGCACTATATTCAATTACTCGAAAAAGCTGGAAGTCATGACATCATAGCACTCTTCACCACGCAATGCACAAAACACACCAGCACATTTCCAGCGTAGAGATAATTGAAATGATGAAAGGTTAGGTAACAGGACTATTAACTTGACAAGTTTAAACTTGTGTATGAAAGTTTCGAGCCTTTTGGAGAACGATGCAGGGAATGCATACCGATTTTGAATATGCGCCAGGCGGCTGACCAGGTTAAGCCTAATTGAAGAGCTAACGTGATTATGACTACAGTTCATGCACAGCCTCCGAGGTGTGCGTTGAAACGCATATCTCTGGAGCTACCTTCGTTGCCGTTAAACGCACACAGTCTTTTCCATTTGTTTTGAGAGTTTTGAGAACCTCACAATGTCTGTATGACATTGCGGCTAGAATCACCTGAAACAAGGGGTGAGCTGGTTGCAAAGTTCAAACCAATCAGTGGAAGTTGAACTAGACAGTCCACAAGGTGGACTTATTGAAAATAGTGCCTTAGATGCACTGAATCTATATGTGCCCCAGTACGGCGGTGGAAGTGTAAGTTAAAATTATTTCAACTAAGAAGTTGCCTGTAGTTCTATCAGGGAAAAACTAATTGGAACTACAGCCACGAACGCACGCACTTGTAAAAAAAAAACAGATCTACAGGTCAAAAGCGTCATTTCCACATGACTTGATTACTGACACTGCAGTGTAATTGGTGGAAGTAAAAGCAGTGTTACTAAAATAGAAAGTGCAGGAAGCTAAAACGTTTCTCTGAAAAGTAAAGTAATGAGACTGTCTGTTACAAGGAATCTGTTTACCCGGTGAGTAATTATTAAAAGTTTCCGAATAGGCATGGGTGCACAACCTGTAACGTGATTCCCACGCTGCAGAAGTTCCCCGAAAGACTGGTGACTTATGCCAACTGACTGTTTGTTAAATGGCGAGAACACTGTAGAACTGGCCTGTCAAGGCTGCTCCTGATCTTTGTGACCAGAAAGACGACTGTCTGGATCACACCAGGACGGCATACGCCGCGATAGGATCAAGAGAAGCAGGGAAGCTTAAAAAAAGACTGTAAGACCAATTTCTACTGTGTTCTTTCCATTTGATGGGCCTACAGTCTATGAAAAGCACCGCAGCTGACTTTCAGGAAGCTTTGCGGCGTGGAAATCTTGCAGGCAGGAGTGTATACGTGTGCAAGGAGAATTTTGGTAAGTACCAATTCGATCAGCAAACACTTTACCAGACTTAACGGGCAAAGCGCGTAGATATGTAGGAGAGCAGGTGCAGGTATACAAACACAAGGACATCACTCTGCTGACACACACGCTTTCGAAGTACATTATCAGCACTGCTCTTACATTGGGAAGTTGGACCATCTGCACTGCAATCACTTCAAAGCCTGCACTTTCAAAGATCACAAAATTTACACTACTCTCCTTTAACCTCCTCGGTCCCTGGGTACCCGATTGAATACCGCGTTGAAGGCACATATCATCACAATTCACTATCCGCGTGTCTAAAAATTTGTCTTGGCTCAATAAGGATGAGTTGCTTTCATGAAGCCCTGAAAGTGGCGCCGTGTGTCTAGTCCTTCCTATTCACAAAACGCGCGAACGAAAATGACTGAGTACTGCACGAGCTCGGGTTCGTACCCGTGGTAAGTAAAGGCTTTTTTGCTTCGTGGACGACACTTTTTTTTAACTGTGGACGCCCTGTAGATTATGGTGAAAGTAATATCGGTACATTCGGACGCAAGCTGCGTTTTGCAGGTTCATTGGTTTAGCGGCTAAGACAGAGCAAGATAGAGTATTATAATGGCGAGCGTTGCCACGTTTGAATGTGAAAAGACTGGGCATACAAACTTGCACATAAGAGAAGTCAAAGCATCACCATTGCTGACTCCAATACTGCCCAATGAAAAACTGATATACGCAGCGCCGTGTCCTTACATATTCTTTATTCGCTGCGTAAAAAACCACTTCAGCGAAGGCATATGACTGTTCGGTGGCTCAGTAAGCGAGTCCAATTCTGGGGACAATTATGTCAAAAGTATCGTCTTCTCATTTTAAATGAACACAGCCGAAAATAAATGACACGTGCACACTGAATTTGTGATTTATGTAAAAAGAAAAGATGACTGACGGTTGAGTGATTGAACGTTTAATTGTGCATCACGATTAATCACCACTACCTAAAATAGCACAGTCATTGTCTTTCCTGGAACGCAATGTCGAGTGCCTTGGAAATGGCTAGGCAAGTATGACATTTGAAGACAGTATCACAATTCACGCGTCGAGGCTGTTAAAGGATGAAAATTTGTCAAAAATAAATTTAGTCTTACAAATAGCTAATTTCAAGTAGCACATCAGCAATGAACAAAAGGGGAAATTTAAGGGCTCCTCTTTGTTCGCTATAACACCAGACCTAACTGACAAAGCCAAGGAAAGTATTGCGGATGCGATTTGGTTTGAAAATATGGAGAAGACAGAGTGGACAAAAAGATAACTTGCCAATGGCAGAGACCAAACCTGCGAAGTTCGAATAATGCGTCCGATGCTGTACCAACCGAGTTCTTCGTTCACCTTATGAGTTACATACGGGTTCTTTCAAGAAATGTGTCCAATATTCTTTAAAATTGCAAAAAGGAAGTACCTTCGTGCAACTTGCGGCGTTGGCTTTCTGTGGCAGCAGGCATCTTCAGATGGCTACAAGCATCAATCACAGCAGTAATTATAAAAGTTAACCCCATGAAATGTTTAACCAGTGGTGATAGCCGGTCGAGTCAAATGGGTGAATTCAAGCCCTCCTAACGAACAGTCCATAGCCACTTCCAAATTTTAGAAAAAGTGGCTGAACTGGCCAACTCGGACGCTATCCCACAATTCGAGCCGCGCTCCTCAGTCAGAATCAACGGATCTTCCACTGCCAAATCCAAGTCTGTTAGCCTCTCTCTGCCATGAACATGACGAGGGCGGTTAACCTCCCCGCCTTCCACCTGACCTTATTCTCTCTCTTTGGAAAAGCGGCCACTGGTAATCACCGTGGAGCGATACAATCTGGGTTTCGCCAATTTAGCTGGCGAAACCGACGCAGCAAACAACACGTCTACCACTCACTTCGACAACACCCTCAATGACACGCAGATACCAGTAGCAGGCAGATACGAAGACATGTATATAACGAGTGAGCCCCCCCCCCCCCCTCCGCACCAGGGGGCTTACGAGTTTTGATGCCGAAGATGAAGCTCGCAGTGGCCGTCGATGATTGCCAGGTGATGTGGTTCTCTGTACGTAGTTCCATAAGTCCATGTAAAGTGCACATACACACGCAAAAAAAGAAACGCAAAAAAATGAAGCGCGGCTTGCACGTACTACTACTACTATCGCGCGCCCCGCGCCTGAACATCGTATTACTTGCCATACGCCGAAGAAGTGCCATCTACAGAACGCACAGCCTGACGAGCAGCAAATTAAAAATGGAAGCCCGCCGCCCCCGTGTACGGAGATGTTGCGCATGCGTTGTTGCAGCCAAATCTGGTGGCGCCATTACGTGACGATATCGTTCGTCGCCGTCTTATTGGCGAGATCTGCACGGGGCGTATTGCGGAAGAAAAGAAGTCGAAGGAAAGATGAACAAGAGCAAAATCGACAGATGATTGTCGCGATCGGAATGTTGTAGAAGCATGCTAGAAGCGCCTAGCAACAAAGCTAAAGTACCCCCCTCCCCCACGGATTGTTTTCATGCGGCTGCCTTTTCGCGTTCACCTCGCCCTCTTGAATCGCAACCCAATGACCGGAGTGACTATCAGCGCCTTCCAAATAGACGCGTACGAATGGAGGCCCTCGTTCTCGGTCACCCATCGGAACCTGATAAAAAAGGATAACATTATGACGGCAATTGATAGCAGTCAGTCATTATCAGTGCGGAGGACGTTTTAGTAAGAATGCACCGGGCGAAACATTCACGCACACTGTGACGTGAATCATGTATCGCTCATACTTTCTCATTATTCCCGTGTACCATTTGCTTAGTTGCATCTTTGCGTCTTAATTCACTGCTAGTTATTCTATTTACTTATCATTCCCATTCTTCTTGCGAAGCGTTGCTGATTCGTCGTGCTGCTGTAGCCCGACTCACTTGCCACCGCTTCCCGACTTGGCTAGTAGCAAATTGTTCAATACAAATATCTGGGGTCTTACGTCCCAAAAGTACGATGTGATTATGAAGAACGCCTTAGGGAAGAGGTGCGGAAATTTCGATTCTCTGGGGGTTCTTTAATGTGCCCTGACAAAGCACAAGACATCTACCGTTCCGCTTCTATTGAAATGCGACAGCCGCAGCTAGAATCGAACCCGTGACCTTCGGGTTAGCAGCGGCGAGCACCTTAACCACTATACGCCACCATGGCGGACGGTGTCACCAAAGAAGTGGTGCTTTCCGCGCTATGCCAGAGTGGTGGACACCGGCAACGTCGATCACCTGAGGTTCTTTAATATGCCGCCCATAAATATGAGCAACACAGATCTACAGTCGACTACAAAAATTTACGAACCACGCGAGCGCATGGCCGGAAACCTATTCGCGACGCTTCCGCTACGTCAACGGCGGTCGACAGCACCGCAGTGCCCTAAAAGCATCCCTCTCCTAATCGACGGCCTGTATCTTTTCTGACTGGGTACAAACAATTTTCACATTTCACTTTTCAATGCAGCGCCCTTTTGGCATCTGCGTCTACGAGCTTCCGCCTGGCCAGCAGTCTGTGAGCGCAACTGTTATCAGTCGCAATCTTTATCACAAAGTGACACCTAGCCAGCGGAACGCTGTTTGAGGCACGTCGGGACAGTTTTGATCTTCCTATGAAAACAGCAATGTGATGGTCATACTGCAGATAAGCGTTTTCCGTGAAAACTGCGAACTAACACTGCACTACGCGGCAGAAGAAAACTGAAAGGTCAGTGAAATACGAAAAAGACCCGTTTCCGGCCTAGAACTGCGGTCGACGGTAGACGGCGCACCGCTAGATGGCGTGGACAGCCAGTTTGGCCCACGCTCGCGTAATCCGCAAACTTTCGTGGTCGACTTTACCTACATTTCAGCTTCATCGAAAAGCAGCCGTCGTGGTTGAGATTCAAACTCGTGTTCCCGAGCATACCAGCGCGACACCACGCAACCTACCACGACTACCAACTCCACGCAGAAGGCTGAAAGAGCTGGCGCCTCAAACTGCGCTGTCTTAACAGAACGATCTACAATCTCGAAGCTTCCCGAACACAGAAGCGTGGCCTGCGCCGAGCATTGCTGGCAGGCCTCGTGGGTGTAAACCGAATGCCGCAAAATTTAATTGAGAACCTAGCATGGTTTTAGCAGCGACGTCTTTGAGGCATGATGCTAGATGGTCAGTAGGCAGACGCTGTCTTGTTCGGCTGTGCTAGCCTCAGTGTTAACGCGTCAGCATGAAACGAACACTATGACTTCGCAAGTTTCCTGCATCGGTAAACAAACCGGTGTCTTTTGAAGGGGCCCTGAAACCCTTTTTTGAGTAACCATAAAATTAATTCACTGGAAAAGCGTATTGCCTCAAAAAATCAATGCCGCAAAAATTTTAAGAATCTGTCCAGTACGAGCGGATTCACAAAGCACGCTGCAATCGCATTCTCTCTTCTCTCGTACCGACGCAAGCGCTGGAAGCTAAGCAGGGAGGGATGGCAGGGGCAAAGAACGTCACGTGCGCCTCTTGTCCTTCAAATGCGCGGGTTTTTCAGTGTGATCGTGCGTGCACGCGTGGACAAGCAGTGCCCTCCCGCGGCGATATCTGTAACCACCGAGCGCACCATGTTCAAATCAGCCAATGGCTGATAGACGGGCTTACTACGAGTGATTTTCGGGCTTATTCCGTGATTTGTCAAGAGAAGAGAAAGCATCTTCAGCTGACTTTGATTGTTTATTGTGAATTCCAGGCCGCATGCTGCGCAATAACATTTGGCTCGCGTGTTGTCGGGAGGCTCTACTACCGATCGGCAACGTTTTCTGACCATGCTCGAAAAGTGTTGCAGGGCCCGTTTTTTAAGGACAAACAAGCAATCCTCGCCGGTGCACATCGGCTGAAAAATACTGGCTTCTCTATTAGAGAAGATTTTTCGCAAGCAACACGGCAAGCGCGCCGGAAACTGCTTCAGTTTGCTAGGGAACGGAATTGTCCTTTCAAACTTAATGTCGACAAACTTCGTATCGATAATACTACATATATCTATGACACTTGTTCTGATACCGTAGTCACCACTAGATAGCTAGTTGCCGATGTACGCAGTGGTAATGCTCAGCAGCCGTCTACTTCATGTTCTCCTTCACTTTCAGTATCATTTACTAATATTCGCAGTTTGTTACCGAAACGTGTCTTGCTTGATTCATATCTCGAGGACAGTAAATCAGATATTCTATTGCTAACCAAGACTTGGCTTCACGCTGACGTATGCGACAATGAGCTATATCATGCTTCAAATCAGTACTCCATTTATCGCCATGACCGGGCACATAAAAGGGGTGGTGGCGTGCTGTTAGCCATCAAACGAACTATATCTTCCTTCCTTGTCGATACTAACACTCCCCTCGATATAGTCTGGGTCGCCTGTCCTACCTTAGCTGGAAAATTATTGATGGGCGTATGCTATCGCCCTCCGTCCTCTGACTGCCTTTTCGTGTCTGAGCTTCACAGAAGTATTTCCAGGGCTCTTGACCTGTTTCCCACCAGAAAAATTTACTTATTCGGTGATTTTAATTTTCCTGATATTGATTGGTCTCGCACGTCTTCTTCGAACAGTACGTCAAGTGAATTCATCGAACTATGCCTTGACTTTAACTTCACCCAGCTTGTCTCAGAGCCCACTCGTGATACTAATATTTTAGATCTTATTCTGAAAGCAGAGCCACATACCATAGGTAGAATTGTGCAATTAGAGGGTTTTAGCGATCACAACCTTCTACAGTTTTCAATTAATATTCCACTAAAATTTCCGGGTGTTCAGCGCAAGATAATCAGGGATTATAGCAAGGCAAATTACGATCTAATGAACTCAGAACTTGACGTCTTCCTACACAATACATTTCTTCCCTCATTCACCAACAGGTCTGTTCAGGATAACTGGAATTCCTTTAGAAACATTATAGCGCTCCTCATAGATAAATATGTTCCACTAATAACAATCTCTAACGACAAATCCAACCCTTGGTTTAACAAATAGCTTAGATCGCTCAGAAATAAAAAGAAAAGGTTATATGCTTCAGCTAAAAGGTTATCATCTTCTAAGTCATGGTCTATGTATAAAAACTGTTTAAAATCTTATTGTCTTGCGATTAGCGAAGCGAAAAAGAAATATTTTTCCGCCGACCTGTCTTCACTTTTACTGACTAACCCTAAAAAGTTTTGGCGTGCCATTTCGCCTGACCGTGGCAGTGACATTGTTACATTACATAACGCCGATAATGTTCCTGTCTCTGCATCTGAGTGTGCTTCAACCCTCAATTCGTTTTTTTGCTCGGTTTTTACTAATGAAGACTTTTCTTCGGTTCCCTGTGTCCCCGATCGTGAGTACTGCTTCATGTCTCCTATCATTGTTACTGTTGAAGGCATATCCAAACTTATACACGGTCTAAAGCTGTCTACATCGTGTGGTGTTGACAATATTAATTACAAGGTACTTAGAAACACATCCGCTTCCTCCAGTCAAATTTTATGCCACATTTTTCAACAGTCTTTATCTTCTGGTCAACTTCCCACTGACTGGAAGATAGCAAAGGTTATTCCGATATTCAAGGATGGTAACAAAAACACACCCGGTAACTACCGCCCCATTTCGCTTACATGCATCTGTTGCAAGCTGCTTGAACACATCATCACCTCTCATATATACAGCCATCTTGAGTCAAATAACTTCTTCTTTCTAAATCAGCATGGTTTTCGGAAAGCGTTATCTTGTGATACTCAGCTATTAGAATTTACGTCTGATTTACATAACGGCATGAATAGTAATAAAACTGTTGACTGCATCTTTTTAGACTATGCGAAAGCATTTGACAGAGTTGCCCATTGTCGCCTAATAGCTAAGCTGTCTGCACTTAAACTCGACTCATCAACATTATCTTGGCTTAGAAATTTTTTGTCAAATAGACAGCAGTTTACATTTGTCAATAACTTCAGCTCGTCTACTTCATTTGTTTCATCAGGTGTGCCCCAGGGCAGTGTATTAGGCCCTCTTCTTTTTCTGATTTATATTAATGATTTGCCTTGTAACATTTCTTCCTCAATTCGTCTTTTCGCGGATGACTGCGTAGTGTACAGAACTATTAACTCTGAAGAAGACCACGTACATTTACAAAAGGACCTCGACTTAATAAATCAGTGGTGTGACCGTTGGCAAATGACGCTTAACACATCTAAGTGCTGCGTACTTTCTTTCACCCGTAAGAAATCGGTTTTTAACTTTTCTTACTCTATCTGTTCAGCTGTAATTCCCCGTTCATCTACATACAAATACCTTGGTGTCCATCCTTGTACTAATCTTGCCTGGTGTACTCACATCGACAAGATATGCGCGAAAGCAAACAGAACTCTGGGATTCTTGCGCCGGAATCTGCATCATTCCCCATCTACAATTCGGCAGCAGGCCTACCAAACGTTTGTACGTCCTCAGCTGGAATACGCTTCATCGATCTGGTCTCCGCATCAACAATACCTAATAGATAAAGTGGAATCCATCCAAAATCGTGCAGCCCGCTTCATCACTTCAATGTATAACCGCCACTCCAGCATCACCCAAATCAAACGCGATATTGCCCTTACTAACTTGGATTCCCGCCGCTCTGTCACCCGTCTATGCCTCCTCCATAAGTACTACTACAATTCGTGGACCAGTCGTCTATCGCTTGACATTCCTTCGCGTACATCTAGTCGACTTCATAATCATCTCAGTTTCAGACGCATCTTCGGCAACACTCAGTCATTCAATAATTCTGCATTGCCACGCGCCATCGCAGTTTGGAATAGCCTTCCGGATGAAATTGTTTCTGTGAGAGATCCGGCCAAATTTCGTGAGCTACTGCAAATTTATATGTTCTTTTGATTTTGTATAAAGATGCTTAATTTTTTTTTTCATTTTGTTCTTTTGCTGCATTTGCTTATAGTGTTTGTTCTCCCTTCCATTGTGCAATTTTCTTTGTTTTCTTCGATATAATTTCTTTTTATGCTTTATGTTGTTGTGATTTTTCTGTAACCCCCCCTACTCAATGCTCTTCTGGGGCCTGTAGGGTAACATGAATAAATGAATAAATACTGGTTTCCCCATAAATCTGATTCATTATTGCGAGACGCTAAGTTTTTGTGAAGATACGTGGCAACTCGCGCTTTATATGACAGAGTACACAGATCAGTTTCGGCCAGGTTTACATGTAGTCACGTAGTCAGTTAAATGCTAACGTCTGGCCTCATCAGCCGAAACTCACCTTCTTTTACTTGCATATATAGCAATCTTCACTGCTTGAGTGGTGCATGGATACCATAACATTGTGCGCGGAAAAATGCGCAAGCCTGCGATTTGATATCTCATATTGGCCAGCGCTTCGCCGCTTGTTGCAAGTTTATTGATGGATGACAGCACACTGCAAGCGATTTGCTTGTTGACGGTTCTCAGAGCGAAATTGACGAAATGTTCTCCGCGCACAGGTTGTTGTCGGTGTTGTCGCACTCGTTTGGCGGAGGGTATTCGCCAGACTGCTTTCAGCAGTGGTATATATATAAAAAACACATCTTGACGAAGAGGGCTTCACGCTGGACAGTAGACGGCTGTGAGTGCACCGAGAGTGACACAGCGACGATGAACGACAGGCTGCTAACTCGCTAGGAGTGAGGAGTGGCACTTCACGTCCCCTCGTGCGTTAATGACGTTTAACACTCCCACACAAGTCCCTTTGATTGTATTTGATGTATCATATCCTTCAGCGAGGGCAATATAAAAGTCTCGCTTGTACGGACCATTATTACAAAAAATGTCGTGAAAATCAGCAAAAGCTGCTTCAGTGAATGCTTCGAAATTCAGCTGTTGTTTTCGCCGAGCACGGTTTTAACATCGCCACTTTTTTTTTTTTTTGCATTACGACATACTGCCCTCGAGCTGAACACACGAGGAGGTGTGGTTTTTCACAAGGAAATCACGTTGGAGTGAACGACGAGAGAAGTGCGAGCGTTCGAACTTGTGTAAAATGAGTGAACATGTACGTAGTACATGAATACGCAACAGTGACAGTGGAAACAAGGCCTCAGAGTGAAATCGCCGACAAAAAATAAATATGTTCGCATTCGCAAAATGAATCTACCTGTCATCGCCGTGAAACCTGCAGAAATCGATGACTTCGCCGGTATGGCAGTTCCTGCGGTGCCGTGCAATACTACAGTGACTACCTACAATAACGTAGGTGAGCGGAAAAAAAATGGTAAAAAGAAAACAGAACGCCGAGCACCACGCCAACTACCGGATGAAAACTATCTCCACATACGTGCGTCAGCTGCTTCCGGCGAACAGCAGTGGTACAAGTTTTCCGCTTCATCACCGATAAGAGTATCCGGAGCAGAACCTTGTTCCTAACGCGCACGCGTTAAACTTACCCGTGTCTGTGCTCGTAATTCCTGGGTAGATATTAAGTGTCAATCGCATGTGGCACATACCTGCCCGCCGGTATGTGCCAGACGTTTCGCGGAAAGGATTTGACGACGTACGTGACGGGATTGGGACATTAGTCATGTCATCACCATCGAGTCATATTTGTCAAACTATCTTACCCTTCCATACTAATTTGGTTTACCCCAAGTTGAGGAGATGATAAAAAGAGAACCTAAGACGGAGGTGGATGGATAGATAGATAGATAGATAGATAGATAGATATAGATAGATAGATAGATAGATAGATAGATAGATAGATAGATAGATAGATAGATAGATAGACAGACAGACAGACAGACAGACAGACAGACAGACAGACAGACAGACAGACAGACAGACAGACAGATAGATAGACAGATAGATAGATAGATAGATAGATAGATAGATAGATAGATAGATAGATAGATAGATAGATAGATAGATAGATAGATAGATAGATAGATAGATAGATAGATAGATAGATAGACAGACAGACAGATAGATAGATAGATAGATAGATAGATAGATAGATAGATAGATAGATAGATAGATAGATAGATAGATAGATAGATAGATTCACGCTTGAAGTGCTGTGCAGTATATATGCAAAGAAATGTTTCGCAGCATTAATGTTCCGCATTAAGAAAGGGCTGTTTAGGACGACCAAGGAGCCTCAAGTGCTCCTCAGTGTTTGCAAGATTAAATTCAGTGGGCTATGAAGTACACTTCCATGCCTTCAATTTCGATAGTGCTCGAAGTGCTAACAGAGTGTCTCCTAGGCTGTTTGTACGGATCTACAGTTTACTTGTCGATAATCTTTTCATAGCTCAACCGGATCAGGCACAATGTTTCTTTTATCTCTTGTAGTCCTAAACGTAGAGTAATGAGACCGACAATACAAATGAAAGTTTTTTGTTGAACGATCGTGAAACGTTTGCTGTATGCTGGCTCTGATGATACCCAAAGCCGGGGCGAACTGTAGCCGCTCAGACGTCCGTCGATGCGACAGGAATGATAGCCGTTGGTGGCCGTGCTGCAAGTGAAAAAAAAAAGCGAGGGACAATTATATTGTGAGTGTAAGTATATGAAAGATCACTGTCACGTTTTGCGTCATGCTACCGTGCGATAAGTACACACATGCACACAGTATCGCGCGACGAGATTGCGTCTTATAAGTGAGCGAGAGAGCTTTCACAAAGGGCGTGCTCTCATAAAGATCGCATTTCATTGCGATTACTTCGTAGCCAAAGAAGTAGATGCGATTGACGACAATGAGCGATTTCATAGGCCTGTATCCCAGTGAGGGTTCGACATATATCAAAGGGACATCATCATCATCGTCATATTTGCATTTTACGCTTTAACCTGTTACAGCCTCGCGTCAATCGCAGTTTTTGGTGGCGATGTGAGCCGCTGCTACCGCGGCCGGCGTCCGACACAGACATTGCCCACAATAATAGAGATAGAAAGAAAAAGTGAAGGCGTTTTAGCTCCCACTTTGACCAGACTCGGATTTTCTGCGTGGGAGTCAGATACGTTACACTAGGCGACGCCACTGTTTGCTGCGTCGCGTAGCTCGCCAGAGGCGTCCGGCCACACGGGGAGCTATGTAGTCGTGCCTTGTTGGAGCCTGACCACATGTACGCATTGCAGCGCGTCAGCGCTTTGCGTCTGGACTCGGCGCCGCGCCGAAAGATCACGCGCAGCTTCGTCGAGACGCACGCCCTCTCCCTCCGGATGGATGGATGGATGGATGGATATGGCTGTACCCTTCAGATCGGGTGGTGGCTCACGCCACCAAGCCGTAATACCTAATGTACTAATGTAATGTAATGTAATGTAATAATAATGAAGGTAGTGAGCTTAAAATACAGGAGGTCACGCTAGAGATAACAGATAAATACAAATATCTGGGCGTATGGATAAGCAATGGGGACGAGTACCTAAGGGAACACGAAATATACCTGTCGACTAAAGGTAACGGGAATGCAGCGGTAATGAAAAACAGGGCACTGTCGAATTACAATAGGTATGATGTTGTGAGAGGAATGTGGAAAGGGGTCATAGTTCCTGGTCTGACGTTCGGCAATGCGGTCTTGTGCATGAGATCAGAAGTTCAAGCAAGATTAGAAATTAAGCAGCGTGTAATAGGTAGGCTTGCTTTAGTAGCTCACGGGAATACACCAAATCAGGGAGTACAAGGTGATATGGGATGGACATCATTTGAGGGCAGGGAAGCTAGCAGCAAGATAAAATTTGAGAAGCGATTGAGAGAAATGGTGGAGGAACGTTGGGCTAGGAAGGTATTGAGCTACTTGTACATGAAGAATGTCGATACAAAATGGAGGAAGCGAACCAGGAAATTGACTGGTAAATACTTAGAAAACAGCAGGGGGCCAAACCAAAAAGAATTATCGGTTAAGAAGAAGGTGAAGGAAATGGAGACTGACATGTGGAGAATCGGCGTGATTAAGAAGTCCGCACTAGAGATCTATAGAACTTTTAGGCAGGACATTGCCAAGGAAAGGATCTATGTAATACTGGAGGTAGTTCTCTACTGTTTGAGGCCAGGGCGGGAGTATTGCGAACTAAGACATATCGGGCCAAATACGAAGGGGTAGACACGGTATGCAGTGCGTGTGGTGAGGAAGAGGAAACTGCCGAACACTTGATTATGATGAGTAAAAGGCTTCACCCTATAGTTCAGGATGATGGCGCAGAGTTTTTCAAGGCACTGGGGTTTAGGAACAGCGAGGGCAAAATAGACTTTAAGCGGGTAGAATTAACTAGAAGGAGGTTATCTGATTGGTGGCTTAAGTCAAGGCACGAGTGAAGATTAAACTATTCACTGCAAAGTACCAGTCCTCAAGCTCACTATGTAAAAAGAAAAAAAAATAACAAATCTAGTTTTTGGTTCACTAAGTATTACGGCTTGGTGGCCTTAACCACCGCCCGACCTGAAGGGTATCCATATCAATCCATCCATCCGGCGAGCCTCTCGACGACGAAGCTGCGCGCTATCATCTCTCTACATAGAGAAGGGCACGGCGCCGAGCTTACACGCCAAGCGCTGACGCTCTGCAACACGTCATGTGTGGTCAGACCTTTACGTGGAAGGCGAGCGCTGTAAGACGTAACACCCTTTACAGAATATTCGAATTGTTAAACCTTGCAATTGGGAAAGCGTTGTTTGCGGATATTAGAAAAAAATCGTTCGTCTCTTTAGTGTTTCCTTCACCACGCTAGCATGTTCCCCAGTACAGTAAAGGTTACACAGTCAGCCTAAACGAAATAACACGAACAACTCTCTCCTGTAGAGCTCGAATTCTCCCTGAATCCATTATCGACTGGCAGTCATGGCTATGGAGCTTGCATACCATTGTGCAATCAGTAGCCGGTGCGTTCTCTATTTTCTGGTTTTATTGAGCCGGCTTGTCATGCGTTCGCTAAATGTGTACCATCCGTGGGGTAAGTGGAGTGTGTGTACATAATATCAGTTGAGAAAAAAATTAATCAGTTCAGTTCACTGCGTAGTGCTTGCTGCACTTACTTTCGCAGTTCCCTTCGTACATGGTGATGTCATCCAGAGCAAAGCCTCCGTCCGTGGCCTCCCCTTCGAAGTGGATCTGGAACGACGCACGAAAAGGGTGCTCCGTGAATTTTACTGTCCCTATCACATCTGGAACAACACCAAATGTCAGATGCTTTACCGTGGTTAAAAAAAAGAAAAGGGTAGACCGCAATTTCTCATTACGGTAATCGTAGTTTGGGGAGGATGATGAGAGCTAACAAAAAGACCACAGCATATTTACGGAGTGAATGATGATGAGCGGGGCGAAGCGTCCATCAGCCTTGCCGTGTTTCCGTCCGTTCGTTTTTGCTTCCGTCCGTCCACGCGACCATTCGTGCGTCCATCCATACGTCCATCTGTGAATCCGTCCATCCATCTCTATGTCTGTTCGTGCGTCCATCCGTCAGTACGTTCGCGCGTCTATCCATCCGTCCGTCCGTCTGCTAGTCTGTCCGTCCGTGCGCCCATGTCGTGAACACTCCAAGTACCACCATCTCGCACATACCCGCTCCAGAGTGGGTATGTGCCACCAGTAACTACATACATACATACATACATACATACATACATACATACATACATACATACATACATACATACATACATACATACATACATACATACATACATACATACATACATACATACATACATACATACATACATACATACATACATACATACATACATACATACATACATACAAGGGATGGACAGACCAACACCTTAAGAAGCTCCGCCCCTGAAAGCCTTGGAACATCTTATCCAGTGTTATGCTTGGAAGCTTTATCGATCACAGAAGCAAACTAAGAGAAAGGATGAATGCCGCCGCCAAATTAATTGTGAGCTAAGAAGAACGTGTAAAATACATCTAAATAATGGTATTATAGGGTGCTGGAGAAGTTGTAGAGGCATAGGCATATCAGTGACGTGCAATTAGTGACCTGCAATTAGCACTCGCATGAAGTGCACCAATATATAGCGACGAAGACATTGCTCCGCAGTCACTGATACTATGTGCAATCATGCTTAAAAAATATATATTCCAAGAACTTGAGCCTCTCGGCCCTGGTGTCGTAAATTGGCGACACCATACACAATTTCTCCTGTAACCTTGAAAACATAATAAAAACCGCTTAATCTGAAAGAAGTGCTTCTTGAACTATCCCCACAGCCATCGACACCACCGTTGTTTCATTTTTACGGAGCATGGAGCCGTAAAGAAGAAGAATCTGAGCCGAGGTCGTTGGTGACGATGACGCAGGCAAGCAGAGGCTGGAAGGCGGCCCTTTCGGGCTGAAGTCCTGAAGTTGTTTTAAGGGCTCTAGCACTTTCAAATACTACGTTTCTTCAGACTTTGTAAACTCTAGGGCATCGCAGAAATAACTTCGCTATTTTTTTCATTTCATGACTACAGGGCATGATGATCTAACCTGATGTCAAAGTTGTAAATTGATTCATAAATACTTGCACTACTGAATAATATTTTTGCTTTTGGTCTTCTTAGACCTCAACTACCAGTAAAAATACGTACTAAGAATGTATCTGACAAAAACGAAAATTCCAGGTCTAATAGGGTTAAGGTGGCTTAGACTACGAGAAGTTCAAATATATATATTTTTTCTGAAGCAAGTTGAAGTTGCAATTACGACTTGCAACTTTGAATTGACCTAGCGACGCAGGGACTTCTGAGTGTTGTAGATCCGCCACTGTTATCTGGTGATTGTAAACGGTCGGCTGTTGGCCCCTAAGATCGCGAGATCGAATCCCGGTTACGGCGGCCACACTTTCGATGGAAGCGAAAACACTCGAGGGCCATGTACTTAGATTTACGAGCACGTTGAAGAACCTCGAGTGGTCGAAATTTTCGGAGCCCTCCATCACGGCGTCTCTCATATTCTATCGCGATTTTGGGACGCCAAACCCAATCAATTATTATTATATCTGCGTGCTGTAAAAACGAAGAGGGGACGCATCACTCAAATGCTTTGAGCAGTCCCTTAATATCGAGTAGGCCGACCATCGATAGTGTATCTGTCAAACCACACTTCCGTTAACAAATCTTCGTTGTCGTGTGACGTCAGCAAGACGTCACACAACGAAATTTGCAACGTCGCATGGCATCGTTTAAAGGCTCGACCGAATGCGTACGTGTTGTTGAAGTGCGCGGTTTATAGACTCGGCGTCGCACCTTCTTCACAGAGAGGGGGGAGGGGGGCACAGAATCGCGTAGACACTTGCCTCCTCTCTTCTATAGGGAGAGGGTGCGGCGCCGAATGAGCACGCCACGCGCTCACTACCTGCAACGCTGGAACATTGACCCTGCTGACGTCTGTTCGCCACTCAAGCCATGACGAACACGCCTCCACTTTCTACACACACACAAACACTTCTATCACCCCTATCCTCCCTTTCATACCCCTTCCATTACAAGGCACTGCGCCGTGTCGCCCAAGAGGCATACAGAAATTAGGCGCCTTCTTCCCTCCTGTCTAGAATCACTCACTCACTCACTCACCCAACCACTCAATCAATCAATCAATCAATCAATCAATCAATCAATCAATCAATCAATCAATCAATCAATCAATCAGCTTACGCGTGGTAAGGCCTTAAACGTCAATAGTGCACCGATCCACGATGCTTTGCAACACCGCGGAAGGTGCAGGAAGCGTCAGTAAACTCGCTCTCTGGATTTCGTGCAGACCGGTTGTGCCCCCGTGATCTCCGACGACAGCGCATCTCTAGCCGACCGGCTCCCCCACCGCCATCTCCTGACGCCGACAAGAGCTCTCGCCGAGTGGTGCCCCGTCCTCCGACTCCTGCGACCGTGTCCATCGTTCCTATCTCCTCTTTACTTCCGTCGTTTTCTGTTATTCGCTGTCCCTGCACCTAGCTCCTTCCTTCCTCTCTCTCTCTCTCTCTCTCTCTCTCTCTCTCTCTCTCTATTTTTACCTTTTAATCCTATCCATTTAATCCCTCCTTTGCCCCCCCCCCCCTCGTGAGCTACTGTTGAGGTGTCCTCCCCCTGAGAGACAGTTATGGGGCTCACTTTTCTCTTCTTTTAATTTAAAATCACTAACACACGGGGTAGGAACAATGGAATGGAGTCGGAATGGCGATGAGAGCAGAGCTAATGATGCCCCCATAAACTCTGCCGGTCTTTCGCAATATGAAATAGCCTCGCGTGTCTAAATTCTGAAAACAAGGACTTTCCTCAACCTATATTTCATATTCAATAAACGCCGCAATAGAAAGCCACCTCTACCGGTTCGAACATTACTATATATGCAGAGAAAGACACGTTTCAAGCGGCAAATTCATTCTGTCCGAGTGGCATGCATTTATGACGAAAGACCACTTGAGCTTACTGGAAATAAAATATGGAAAATAGTCCCCTTGCAGTTCAAATTTCACATGACGTAAGTCTGTAGCATTCCTTCCATGTTTCCCTATCAATTCAGGACATGAAAACATGCGTATGCTAGTACGAATTGTTTGATGTTATCTTCATTTTTTTTTCAAATAAGTACCAATGTATAGCAGCTACATGTAGAATGCTAATAAGTGCGCATAAGTGTGTGTCTGCGTATATCTATTATGAGGAATACTAGGATCTCCATCACTTTTGAGGAATCGCTTTACTCAAGACGACCTTGAGCTGACACACACTGACGATAAATACGGATGAGGAAGTTATACAAATAATGATGACACGTCCAGCTGACAATGAAGAATCAATGACTGCGCTCACAATATTGATATGATCAGTTTTGTTTACTTCCACGTTAGCTGTCCAGTAAGTACATTCTTTGTTGCACATTGTTGTACTGGACTCGCAACTAGCCACTTTAGGCTATCGGTACAAATAACCACTCTGTATTGAGTATTGCATTCATCAAAAAAGTTTTAGTGATTGATTGATTGACTGGATTGATTGACTGACTGATTTAGACTGACCTTGAATGGTGCCTCAGCGGCCACTTTGACTTGTCCGTATCGCCAGTCCGGCCGGCTGGTGTCCATGCGGCGCGTAGACAGGCGCCACAGAAGAGTTCGCGGCGCGGCTGCGTTTCCGTTGGTGGCGCCATCGTCGCCCGCTGGGGGCGCCTCGGGTGCTTGGAACACGCTCAGAGTGGACGACTCGCCACGACCAAAAGGAGCGAACCAGAAGCTCAGGCATCGCTCGGCCTGGCCTTCGAGAGCCGGGATGGTCGAACTGCGGAGGACTGGGTTCTGCACCGAGTTCTGGTTGAATATGTCGAAGAAGATGTAGCCAGCTGCGAGCGGGGAGGCAGAAAAAAGTGTAAGTTAAGTGATAACGCATGGATATAAATGAATAAGAGTGACATTTTGCGCATAAATACGCCCAACCAATAACGAGAGGAAGCCGCAGAGGCATACTGCAGAATAATTTTGGCCACCTTGAGCTCTTTAGCACTTGCTTAAGAGTGCTTAAGTGTTAACTGCCTGAAGTTCACCTGGGCTTAAGTGTGCCCGCCGTGGCCGGGAAGTTAACTGACGTCGACAAGCTTAGCCGTGTCAGAACATCACTGCTGAACAACCCCTCCGGGTGAAAGACAGTCATCTGGCTGCACCTGTGTATGCAGTGAAGGATAGCTGGGCGGCCAGTTAGTTATAACGTGCACAAGTGTGTATGTGCGAGAAAGCAATGGTAATGGGACATCTATGAGTGCGTACTGATTGGCATACAAAACGCAAAACAGATGCGTCGTGTTCTTTCTCTCTCGGGGTCTGCTTCTCGTGTTTCGCTCGCACAATGGTGGTACATAAGGTGCGACGTAACTCACTCGGCGCCCGGTACGTGTGGTCCTGCAGGTTGGCCGGTCGGCTGACCACCGATGCCAGCCTCCAGGTGAGAGAGTCTCTGGGCGCCGAGCCCACTCGCCCTACCAGGTTGGTCGTCGGAGCCGTGTCCGTGTGGTTGGTCCAGCCGCACATGTCCCGCTCGAAGGAGCACTCGCCTGCAAACATGATTTGATTGATTGATTGATTGATATGTGGGGTTCAACGTCCCAAAACCACCATATGATTATGAGAGACGCCGTAGTGGAGGGCTCCGGAAATTTCGACCACCTGGGGTTCTTTAACGTGCACTCAAATATGAGTAAACAGGCCTACAACATTTACGCCTCCATCCGAAATGCAGCCGCCGCAGCCGGGATTTGATCCCGCGACCTGCGGGCCAGCAGCCGAGTACTTTAGCCACTAGAGCACCGCGGTGGGGCGCCTGCGAACAGCGTCCACCTATGTGACTACACAGCGTGCTTGGTTACAACGTATTCAGGATCACCAGACCTGCACGCATTGTTGAGACGTATTGGGAGAGGAGGGATGGCGGCAGAATGATCGAGGACGAGGAACACTTACCTACATCATCGGCACTAGCGCAAACAAGGGGTGGGTGGTGATGTTGATCCCCCTGCCGCTCTTGTTCATCGACGTGAAAAGTTGAGTGCGAAAGTATTTTTCGGGGAGATTACCTCACGTCCATTTCATTGCGTTTTTAGTTGTCTGTATATGCGCGGATTCTAAATGCAGCCGTGCCGACGGGCTATTCTCTGCTGTCGCAATTATGCTCGCGGAGTCCCAATAGATGATGTTATGTCAAGTCAAGCTGTTATTACAGCCCGTCAGTCCCATATGGTAGAAGATGCTTACCCGGGATCGCCTTGGCTTTTTCGGGAAACGCTGTGGTAGAGAGAGAGAGAGGAAAAAAAACAAGGAGTTACAAGCAGGTCAAATCGCTACAACCCAACCATCAAGTCACATGAAATCAGTTTTTACATTACCTCGAGCATCTGCACACTTCAGCACTAATATATTGAGCGGGATGGTGCATGAAGCCACCTGCACATCCCTAAGGTAGCATGTTTGGGTGTAATTCACGTTGGTTTCCTTTGTATACTTCCGGGTGCCCCTCAATAGCGGCAATCTTTTTTTCTTCTAAGAACACTCCTCTGGTTACTTGACTGCTATAGGCATTAGGCAATGCAGTTTAAGAGATCTGATAATAGCTCCAGAGCACACAGCCTAGCGAGTAGGCGCAGCAAAACCGAGTCTTTCAATGCGTAGCCTAGCGAGTAGACGCAGCAAAACCGAAGTTGCGCGTGCATATCACTTTCTTCTATAGTTGTGAGCAAGGGGGGTCACGGCTGATTAAGTAGGCGCCCAGGAAGCGTTCTTTGAAAACGTGCTTTTTTAAAAAGCGCACTGACACTTCAGCGTGTCACTGTGTTCAGCGAGCGTTCCATTTTCTTGGTATCCTTGGCGGTCGGAACCAACAATGCTGAGTCGGCCCAAAGAGCTTCGTCGCGCCCTCTGGACCACTGTCGGGTGCCTATATGGGTTTGAATAGGACACGCACGTGTTTCTCAACGTGAGCCGACATGGCACGGTACACGGGCCTCTGGCACATCATCTCCACCCAAATGTGACCACCTCGACGTTCGGGTCAGCAGCCAAATACCGTTACCACTGATCCACCGTGGCGTACTGAATACCTGCATGTAAGTTTGTTGTGTACGTACGTAAACACCGCTGTATGTGTATGTATGGATATATTAGTATAGATGTACGTATGCATGAATGCGGGACACTGTATGAATGTTAATCCGGGCCCTTGAAAGTGCTACATACTTAAAACATAGGGCCTACGTTTACCTGGATGACCGGTGTAATGCACTGAGTCGATTTCCATTCGCTTGTCCATTGTTTCAGCGCAAACACAGTATGGAGGGATGGATGAACTGATAACTTTATTGAAGTTCTTCGGTGCATGCGTTTAGCGAGCAGCGGGACACTCCCACGTCGGAATAGAGACACCTTGCCCCTTCACCGCGTCGCGGTCCCGATGGACTGCACAGAACTGTTTCAAAGCAGGTTTGCCTTTGGCTGGACATTAAGATGCGCCAGAATTCAAGCCAAAAGTACTCAAAGTAGCCATGTTGTCTCATATTATCACAAAATTGGTACCCAATTAAAACAGGAGCCCCATTGCGTAGAGAAAACGTAGAGAAACTAGCCATGACGCCGACTAAAAGTTTTTCTCGCCGAACTCGGAAGGTAGCCAATTTGACGCGAAGTCGCAGACCCTGCTTCATGGTACGAGCAGCACAGAGCTCGGTCCCACTCTGTGTAGAGCTAGGGCCAGGACTACAACCGGTGGCTCAGGCCATAGGATGGTGAACTCCCTCATCAGTTTACTTACTCGGACTCAGAATGATTCGATAGTCCAAGTCTGAGCGAGTCCGAGCGAGTAATATTCTGGCGAGTTTGAGTCGCAGTGATTTGGTTGAAGAAAATTTTTCGTGATAGCTATACCGAGTGAGTTTGGCTCAGGAAAATTTTTGGCGGGTCTGAGTCCGAGTGAGCGCAAAGCTCAATATCTATTTCTTGAGTGAATCTGAGCGAGTTCCACCAGTTTTTGCCGAGCTATGTACCAAGCAAGGTTTGGTAGCGGCCCCGGGAATGGTTCCATGCGTAGCGGGTAGTGCGTGGTGAGGTGTTGAGTGTTATATGGTCCCTGTATTTCAGAACATGGTGCACATCCATTTTACTGAAGGATAAGACAGCCCCTTCCAGTCACAGTACACCAAAACTTTGTCATCTTCGAGGAGCACGAGGCTGATGGCCGTCTGCTCGGCCACCTCACGGCTATCCGTGCGGACCATGCACACGTTTATGACCATCGACAGTAGACTTGCTCGAGCCGAAGAACTCCTCCGACAGCCAGCCGTCACCGGCAAAGCATGCTGCCTTGCGGATGCGGACAAGCACTGTACGCCATCATCGAGTTAACCGTGCAAAAGCAAACTTAGCCTCCAAGAAGTCAAGCACTCAACTGTTGCAGTCGCCGTCGAAGAAGCTGACGTCGTCCACTGCCACGTAGCCGACCCTTCCGTGGCCCCAGATGCCCTCGAGCACCACCTGCGCAAGAGCAAACCCAGATAAGACATAAAGAACGGGACAGCGAAATGACAGGACACCCGCTAACTCGTAACGACGACAATCTACCGCTTACGTACGCAAGATGCCCGAAACGATTACTGACGTGGATTTAGGCTAAACGCTTCGGCCTGTGTGGAGCCGAAACGCTATCATTTTTTCGGCAACATCTTTCGGTGGCGTTCGTTGTTGTTTATATCAAGCGTCCTCCTACGTCATTTTTCTTTTTTTTCAGCTACCCTACTTCGCCTTGCGGAATTTCGTAGAGCTCATTTGTCATACTCAAATAAAAGAAATAAAAACTGTTTTCTTTTAAAAATCTCTCTGTGTATGCGTGTATCGAGGGGTAAGGCGCGGTAGCGGTTCCCGTGTACCTGGTAGGCCTCGTTGATGGGGTTACCGTCGGGCAGCTTGATGGGACACCGGGCCACGAGCCACCGGGAGCCCTGGTGGTTGTTGAGCCTCCACACTGTCTGCAGAGAGAAAAGACCCGGGGCCGCGTCTCGGAGCACGTGCACCCGCAGAGAGCCCAGGCTCGGGCCCGCCGGGTCGATGGTGCGCTCGAACATGTAGTACGCGAACGAGATGCACCGGGGAAGCGCGCTGTCCGGCCCCAGCTTCGGGCTCACAAGCCACGCCTTCGAGCCGCCCCGCTGAGGCAGGTGGCTCGAGCTGGCGAGGTTCATGTAGTACCCTGAAGGTATACAGCGACAGATTTCATTTACCAAGGCCGAGGGCCTGCTATAGGGCATTAAGTAGGGAGGAATAACAAACAGTGATGTTGCGACAAAGGCAACAAACGTAAACGGAGAAGATGAATGAGCACAATAAAGCATAAATAAAAACAATAATCTCGCAATTAGCGAAAGACAGTGCAAATAATATCAGCACGATGCAATGATAATACAAAGCAATAACACAAGCTCGACGTGCAGAAGTATTAGAGTAAATGCAATAAAGCATGACCAACTTCAATATTAGCGAGTAATAAGGCATATCGGACCAAAAGTCAACCAACAGATGAGCTAATATGAAAGGTATGGTCGTTTTGGTTCGTAAAGTCGTTCGAAAAAAAACTAACTTTTTAAAATATGACCATAAATTGCGGAAGAGCGTTTCATTCAGTAATCGGTAAGGCAATAGGTAATTGCACAGAGTATCACTTGGTTAATTAAGTAATGATTTTTAAAACTATATAACTACCTAAGTAAAGAAGGTAAGAGAAAAGTTCCAGTTAGAAAGTTCTAGGTTTTTTGTAAAACGTCCTTTTAGACAGTCTCTAACTTTCCATTTGTTTTTCTTTAGTTTCAATTGCAGAACAATTTTATTCACCA
This sequence comes from Rhipicephalus annulatus, assembly GCA_013436015.1. Lineage (NCBI taxonomy): Eukaryota > Metazoa > Arthropoda > Arachnida > Ixodida > Ixodidae > Rhipicephalus > Rhipicephalus annulatus. The sequence continues at coordinate 209,702 of WOVY01004732.1, forward strand.
CGAGTGCATGGATGCACAGAAGAACGCACACGCACATGAATGTGTGTGATGAAAGCAACACCAGCACTCTTGTCAAGTCACATAACTGAGCAAGTGTCCGTGCTTCAGTACGTCTCCGATGCTGTGAGCACCAAGAAATAAACAAAAAAACCTCTCGATAACAACCGCCCCCCTGAAACCTCCTCCCCCGCCGTGCCTGGAACACTTGTTCGGACGTTACGCAGATGTTAGATAAATGGCTACCTGAATGGCTACCTGACTGGCTACCTGAATGAAATGACCCGCTGCAATTCAGTTGGGTCGTACGTTCTCAGCAAAAGAGTGTGATGTAAAGGCAAAGGTCACTGACCGTCCGGTTTTCGCTTGGTGTGGTCAGCAGGAGGCCCGTTGACCCCGTAACTGTACTGACGGGTCCAGTCTAGATCATCCAAGCCGTCGGCCGGGTGAGGGTTAGTCCAGCCGCACGTGTCCTCCTCGAAGTTGCAGTCACCTGCGTGTTCGGTAGGACGGCTAATCGTATGAAGGCCTGACCACATGAACGCGTTGAAGCGCGTCAGGGCGTGTCTTCTAAGACGCGGCGTCGAGCCCTCTCCCGTCTGGAGAGAGGGGGTACACAGCCTCGGTTATCCACGAGCCCAAACTCCCCTTAGGGAGAGGGCGCGGCGCCGCGTCAGAACACGCGCTGACGCTACGCGAGTGGTCAGGCCTTAAGGGGTGCGCGAAGTTGGCCACCCTACGTTCACACAGTCAGACCAGTGCTATCTTGCGTAGAGAAGCGCGTAACTGGTTGAGAAGCATGAACACAGCACAGAAAAGGACACTCACTTGCAATTAAATTTAATACGAAAAAAGCTATACACAAAGTACGCTTATGCGCAAGCGAATTCCCCCCAGAAACTATCACGAAAATATTGCCAAATCGAAGACAAAATCGGTAACAGCCTAGATAATTAACCGTTCAACTGCTGTGAGTGAGTCTAATTTATTTCATCGTCAAATGCACCAAAGGTGCGCTAATGCATGCGTGTGCTGCAAGAAGATGACCATATTTTTGAACGTGTTTATTTTCAATGAACTTCGCATTCAGTTACTGGGAAGGCATTCACTATGGAATCCTTCGTCACTCTTCGGTGAAGCGTGGTACCCGCTACACACTTGTGACAAGTTTTATGCAATTTTTTGATGATGTAGCGGACGACGATGAAGAATTAGGCCTATCGCTATTGTGATGGGGTAGTCCTATTCGACGACCCCCTCGTTACGCAGTTCTCATTGTGTGACGCCTGGTTTTTTTTTGCTGTTCTAGACGCTATATTATACACACCGACATGAAGGCTCGCCAGGGTCAGTTTGCCATGACCAGTTTGCCAAGCACCAGCGTAGCTCAGTGGTAGAACACTGGGCTGGCACACAGGGGACCCAGGTCCGAATTTCATTGTGTCCTTGGTGTTTTTATCTTTCTGGCGACCTTTGACTGAAAATTTTTGTTTGTCTGTCTTTCTATACATTTGTCTGTTTGTCTAACCTCATCAAAATCTCAAACGGCACTAAACAGCCAACACTATCCGCAGCACCCACCAATATTGACTTCATAGTTGTGCGATTGTCAATTAAAAAGCAATTACTGCGCATATCTGATGCGCCGTAACAATGCGTTGATGTTTTGTATGTCTGCCTTTTTACTTGAAGAGGCACACACTAGTAACTCTAAGGACTGTAGCGTTTATCGCGCTGCGTGGACAGTGCAACGCAATGCTCAAAAAGGCAAATGTTTCCAACGCTTTGATACGACGATACAGCGGTGCAACCTGCCCGTCGCTTTGCGTTCTACACCTTATAACCTCCGAAACTGGCGCGTATCTTTCTTCGCGGACGTGCACGCCTTCGTTTTCCAAGATAACTGCCAGATGGCGCTCGTGTCTTAAGTGCGTCGATGCGCTCGTTCACCTCCGCTACATGCTCGAGGCACTCTAACGGAGCGCCTCCAGAATACCATTCACCGATTTTCTTGCGCAGTACATCAAATAAGCGTTTTGTTCACTCCCTCCAGAAGCAGGACTAACGTCTTTTGACGACATTTGCAGTGTAACATGCAGACTCGGGCCAATTTTTTACCTAGTTTTTTTTTTCACGTTGTGGGATTGTGGTTACGGACACCGGCAGTGGCGGCGGACACTGTATACGGTGCACGCGTGACCTTTGTTGTGATTTATTAACGGCTTTTGCAGCAAAAACAAAAGCAAGAAACCCAAACCCTAAAGACGTAACCTCTGAAAGCTGTTCACCGACTTTCAGTGCATGTTTTGTCTTGACGACACATTACAATCGCTACTATCCCTACATATTTAGGGACGAAGCTCCTTAAAGCGGCACCCGTTCGTCCCTCGTCGTAGTGCGTAACCAGTCTTACGTTTTGACCTGGAAGGTGGTGCCGGTGGGAGATTTCTCCTGTGCGTTGTTGAACAGTAAAAAATTCGCAGCGTTCGCGTTCACTAAAAGCCAAATCCTCCTGTCTCTCATTCCCTATTAGCAGCCATTGGCGTGTACATTGAGCCCTATCTGACAAAAAATGGTTGCTACGTTATACTCGCTGGGCGTAACCTCCTTGGTTTTAGAAAGGTTTAGCAGCGTTGGGGCGCAGTGCCATGAATACAGTGAACTAGTATATACCATGAACTCGAGGTGGTTAAAGGTGGGAAGTAGACACGAAGCGCAAACCGTAAGAAAGTGTGCGTGTGCCACCTCTCGTTTAGTCCTTGGAATGTCCGCTGGATGGCGGTGCTTCTATATGGGAAATATATGATGAAAAGATGCGAGATGGTGGTACTTGGGGTACCACCATCTTGAATAGATGGACGAATGGACACACAGACAGATGCATGGATGGACGCATGAACGGACGCAGGCGCGGATGCATGGACGAACACAGGGACGGATGCACGGATGGACTTGCGGATATGCGAACAGACGCACGCACGGACGGGCGGATGGTCACACAGACGGACGCATGAACGGCCGGAAGCCATGACGAATGGACGGACCGATGCTTCGCCCCACTCTCCATCATTCACCCCGTGGATATGCTGCCATTTTTGGTTTGCGCGTGTCTACGTGTATCTGAGCCTGCTGCGTGCACGTGCGCGCGCGTGTTATTTCAGGAGTTTTCGCGTGTTTGTGCGCAGCCGCAGCAGCGCTCCTCTTCTCTCTGTGCGTGAGTGCATCTAATCGTGAGTACATCTTCTCTGTGTGCGTGAGTGCACGCGAAATAACGCGTATTTGCGTTTTTGAATTTTTTATACTATAATGTTTCCTCACGAAGCGAGTCGACACTGTTTTTCAAGAGGGGGGGAAGTGGTTCTTAAAATTGGAAAAGAAAAGAAAAGTGAACCCCGCAACTGTCTGCAGCTAAGTGCGACACCTCAGCAGTGGTTCACATGGGAAGGGGAATGGGGGATAATAGACTTGAGCGAAGAGAGGAAAGAGAAAGGAGAGAGCGAGCAAAGGAAGGGGGGGACGCAGAGATCGTCGTAAGCCACAGCGAGCGAGGACAAACCGAGGGGATAGAAGAGATAGGAAAGATGGAGCACGGTCACTGGAGTCCGAGGACGGGGCGCACCTGCGAGAGCTCCTTTCGGCGTCGGTGGATGGCGTAGAACAAGTCCAGTAAGTCAGAGCTGCACTGTCGTCGGAGGTGGAAGGTCGTCGGCGGCAGGAGATGACGTAGGGCGAGTCCAGTCGGCCAGAGCCACGCTGACGCGGGAGATCGCAAGCGCGCGGAGCGCGCGAGCGCACGACCGATCGGCCCGAAGTCCAGCAAGCGAGCCCCCTGTTTTTCAAGAGAGAAACAACTTTTATTGAAACGGCAAGTGTTAGAGGAGTTGACTCCCCTCCCTTAGATGGCAGCCAGGAGTCCTCGGGCCCTAGCGGCATCTTCGGCTTGCCTGATGACCTGTAGTTGGTCCTCGATGCTTGAGCTTAGCAGCGCGGTCTCCCACTGCGCCGTATCCATGTATGTGTTTGGCCCCTTCACGATGTTGGGGCAAGCCCAGATAATGTGTTTGAGGTCCGCCCGCTGATTGCAGTGTTTACATCTGTCTGAGTAGAGGTCCGGGTAACAATGATTATAAGCGATTGGGTTTGGGAACGTGTTTGTTTGTAATAGGCGCCACGCTGTCTCCTGCTGCTTATTTAATGAGGAGTGTGGTGGCGGGTAATGCTGCCTCCCTAATCTGTAGTGCTTGGTAATTTCGTTGTAACTGAACATGCGGTCTCTCTCCGCACGCGGGCTCCGCGTCATTCCTGCCCCTGCTCGGCTCGCTAACTCTCGAGCTAGGGTGTGTGCGGTTTCATTGCCCGGGAGGGAGGAGTGGGCGGGCGTCCATATAACATAAACGTCGCGCTCTCCGCGAAAGTTATTTAAGATTCTTAACGCCTCTTTCGAGACCCTTCCGTTAGCGAAGTTATGAATCGCGGTTTTAGAATCACTGATTACGACGCTGGCCCTTGTGGACGCAAGCGTCAGCGCTATGGCCGTTTCTTCAGCGATTTCCGAATTTCCTGTTTTAATGGTGCCGCTAGCAAGCAGGTGGCCCGCTTGATTTGAAGCGACTATTGCCATGTGTCGACCGTCTGTATATTCGGCTGCATCTACATATACCACGTCCGCGTCATGTTGAAACTTCTTGTGCAGTGCTCTCGCTCTTGCATTCCTCCGCTCCCGGTGATGTTCGGGGTGCATGTTTCTGGGTAACGGAGGTATTATGATGCGCTCTCTGGTTTCTTTTGGGATATCGTATTTATTGCCGCTTTGGCCAGCGTACGTTATTGCAAGTTTGTGCAGGATGTGTCTTCCCGTGTTGCTTTGCGCGAGTCGTTCATATTGCGCTATCATATGAGCCTCAATAAGTTCGTCTAGCGTGTTATGCATTCCTAACGCTTCGAACTTTTCGTTAGACGTGGTGATCGGTAATCCGAGGGCTTGCTTATATGCTTTTTTAATTATGCATTCTATCTTTTGTTTTTCCGCCACTTGCAACTTGAGGTATGGGGTCACATACACTATGCGGCTGACGACGAAGGCTTGGATGAGCTGCACTAAGTTGTGTTCTTCACGCCGTAGTTTTTGTTGGCGATTCTTCGAATCATTCGAATGGTTTGTTGGGTGTTGTTATCCAGGAACTTTATTGCTTCCCCGTTATGTCCGTTCTCGGATATTCGGAGTCCCAGAACTCTTATGTGTTGTACCTGAGGTATTGGGTAACCTCCTGCTAAGATTGTAATGTTGTGTCGTTCGTGAATGCGCTTGCGACCTCTGCTTGTAGGTCTGTAGAGTAATAACTCCGATTTTCGAGGAGAGCATTTTAGGCCATTGTTCTCCACGTATCGCTCTACCGTATTTACTGCTTGTTGTAAAATCTCTTCTATGTGACCGTCGCTCCCATGTTTTTCAAGTAAGCGCCGTTTACGACTGCATTCCTGGAGTCTTTCAAGGGAGAAACGTGAGAGCGTCACCTGCAGCGCGTTCGAAACGCTCCGCGTTCTCAGTTCCATTTTAAGGGGCGAAGCTCCTTAGGGTGTGGGATCGTTCCTTCCTCTGATGTAGTATGTGTTAGTAGCCACTTCTAGTTAGTCTTAGTAATTGCTCTAGATGGCGTTGTGTGTATATCTCCTTGGAAATAATATCAATAGATGGCGCCTTCTTTGTCGATGCAGCTCGACCAGTGAACGGCAAATATACAGCAAGCGTCATTCGTTGTGGAAAACAGGTTGATTGTATATCAGCCCAGGACACAGACACAACTAGTATGGAAGAAGCAGGGGTCACCCTACGAAACCCAAGGTCCACTTTCGTTCTAACAGATTCAAATGCAGCCTACATAAATTTTTGTAAAGGCTACATTGGCCCCATTGCGCATCGATTTCTTACACAACTCTCCTCCTCACGCTCAGATGGCGAATGGAAACAGCTGATATGGACCTCCGGCCACTGCGGAGTTAGAGGCAATGAGCTCGCTCATGTCTCGGCCCGAGAATTACTCCTCTGGACCTCCGACCCCGGCATATCGCACCCACCCTCGGCTACGCGTATGGACCCGTTCCTAACATACACAGATATTATAGAACATCAAAGACTTGAAAGACGGAAACTTCCGCCCCCAGGGCCAAAGCTCAGTAAAGAATCTCAGGTAGCATGGCGTCGCCTGCAGACCTTGTCTTACCCCAATCCATACATACTGTCCAAGATAGACATCGACACATGCGCACCACAATGCAGGTTCTGTGTCACTAAAACAGTCACCCTGTACCACATGGTATGGGAATGCCCACACAATCCACCTCTACAACCCAGAGCACATGCAGCACAACAATGTAGGGTGGGAGGCAGCTATGTCCAGCTCGGATCCGAAGAACCAAGAGGCCCTCGGGAGACGAGCGAGGACAGCGGCCCGTGCCAATGGGATCCCGGACTAAGGAGCCCACTCACCGACACTCCTTCCTCGGTCGCAAATAAATGTTTTATTCCCTCTCTCTGACGATTAAAGAGGATCTATGGCACTGTTGTCATAATTCACAGCATGTCCAGGGAGTGGATGATGATTATGAGAGGGGCAAAGCATCCGTCCATCACATATGTGCTATAGTGTGATATGAGAGGACGAACAGATGGACGGATGGCTGCTCAAGACATAGCCTGTCTCGCGTCCGGCGGCATGAACACACATAGCACAGGTTCAATAACATCTCTGAAAACATCTGTGATAATTAACAAAAATTTAAAAGAACAAAATAAAAAGGCAAGACAAAATATATGGCCACGAGATAGTAAAAACATCGACATTTAACCATCCCTCAATCAAAGCATGTGACAGAGCAAAATATTAACGATGTAAAAATAAAATGCTCTTAACCAGAGCAAAAGAGAAGGCCAGAACACCGTAAGAATAGCAAAGCAGCAACACCAACGTGTTAACAACCCAAATCATTCATGCTGTAGTTGCGTACAGAGGTGGTGATACCGAGCACATTTCGCCTCCTAGGGCTTTTAGCGGGACGGCTTAGGGCTCTCCCATAGTTGAGTACGAAGTACTCGAAATCGTTAAACATTTTTTTTCTAAACACACGTTAACAAGTCCTTTTTGTGCAATATTGTTCTTGAGCGCGAGAACAATTGTCCTCACAGGTGAATGCAAAACATCACCCTACACTATGAATGATCTCTCCTTGTTTGTGCATATAGCCTTACTATTTATTTAAGTTTAATCATCTTGATGTCATGAATGTGCTGTCTTTGTTGTACAATTTTCGCATTGGACGTCACTGCATACGCCTAGAGTTCTTTCGCTGTATATAACAGCTTGCATTGTACATATGCATTGATCACCTGTGTCCATTTTTCTGTGTGCGCATAAGCTGTGTAAGATATATCCAGAAATAAAATTCTCTTAAACACGTTAACAAGATCAGCTCGGGGACTCTTGGTTTCACTTGACCAGGAAAAGGCATTCGATCGCCTCGAACATAGCTTTATATTTAGCGTAATGGCAGCATTTGGCTTCTCGCAAAACCTCGTTGAGCTTCTCAGAAACGCATACCGAAATATACGCAGCACGTTGTTTCTGGATGGTTTAGAGAGTGCTCCATTTCCTGTTACCCGTGGTGTTCGCCAGAAGCGTCCTTCATCCCCTGCACTTTTTGTACTCAGCCTCGAACCATTCCTTCGCTCGCTAATCGCTGATCCATGCGTTCAAGGCCTTCCTATTCCAGGTAGTGGTACTCTGACGGTGACAGCATTTGCTAATGACATCGCGTTGTATTTGATGAATGAGGACTGTTTATCCCGTAGCCTACGACTTTTTGCTGAGTATGACACAAGTTCAGGTGCTGCGTAATTTTTTCAATATGTCGATATTTTTTCATTGGTTCCCCAGACGCCTGCCTAAGTGCCTTTTTGGGTCTTCAAAAAAAATTGCCCGCAGCTTCCCTCGGGGGAACACTGAGAAGGATGCGGAGCATATAATTGGTTAACGGGGTGTTAAAGTGCGACTTACTTGGGTCGATGGCTAAATTGGTTAACGTGGTTGTGAAATGGGGTGTTAAATTGCGACTTACTTGGGTCGATGGCTAAATTGGTTAACGTGGTTGTAGGAGGGGGTGTTAAATGAGTGAACACGTACACTTGTATGCGAAAGGGCGGCGCTGGTCGAAGGGACGTCGATCATTGTGTTTGTGGATTCGTTGGAATTCATTTCACCGCGACCTTGGACGTCGACGCGCCGTACAAACCAACCGACGAGCGGCAACTGAGCGAGCAAGCGCCGACCTTGAGTATATATACAGCGCGACGGCGCATGCACTGTCAGCTGTTGAATGTTCTCGAAGCGCGACGGCGCATGTGCGTCCACTGGAGAATCAGGAGAATTGTAGATGTCGAACGCGGTGTGTAGAGGAGGAAGGGTGCACAGATGGTGTAGGAGTGAAGCGCGCGCGGTGTGTAGAGGAGGAAGGGATGCACAGATGGTGGAAGAAGGAGGAGGAAGCTTGCGGACGGCGCCGCACTACAAGCCTCGAGTATTAGATGTCCCGAACCTAAAAAGTGACTCCATTCACATTCTGGGGCTTGATTATACTTGCTACGACATATCAGCCTCCTTGTGGAATTCAGTAGTCGAAGACGACATGTCCGAGAAGGACAAGAGCATATGATTACGGATGCTCGAAAGAAGGTATTTAGCACAGACGGTGTTTTTCGGCCGTGCATGGCACATATCTCATGTTTTACAGCCCCCATTACGAATCGCCAGGTCGTTGCAATCCCTCATTGGTTCATTTTTCTGGTCGGGTGGAACAGAGCTGGTTTCCCGAGCAGCTCTTGGGCAACCGAGAAACTGCGGTGGATTCGCATTCCCATCCGTCTCTGTTCGCTGCCGGCTGCTTGCCCTACGATTTTTACTTCGGTTGTTGCATGGTGATCAGTGTCTCGCGCATGATCTTGCCTGCTATTTCGTAGGCACCAAGATACGCTATTTACTACCAGATGCACGGCTCAATTCTGCACCGCAAACACTTAACGTGCCTGCATTTTACTCAACGGCAGTAGCATTTTATCTACACGAGCAGCAGGTTTTTCCCGATGTGGACATTCTCGAAAGCCGCATTGTAGATACAATGGCGGCTCTTCTGCTTCCTTTGGTTCCTCCAGCCCGTCTAGCACGATCGAGACATATCTCGTGGAGCGCGATAATGGTATCGTTCTGGCCTGGCCACCTCCGTGACTTTATGTGGCGTCTTGGATGGAGAGTACTCCCAACACGGGACAGACTGGAGAAGTGGGGCATGGTCCCATCTTCCACTTCTCCTAACTGCCCGTTACAGGAGTCTAGCCAGCATATGCTGCAGCAATGTGTCATTGCAAAGGTGTTTTGGAAGTCAGTTTACACTAGTTTTCCTGGCCGAGGTGTTAATCGCTTTGTAACATCTGGTCGCTGCTCGCGTAGTCGCTTTGCTCGCCTTCTAATAGCTGGGGGAGTGTTTTGTTTTTGGCGTAATAGGTGCGAAGCTGTTCCGGCAGGTCATCGTCGTCGTGCTCTCTTTCCGATTTTGGAACGCCTCTAGTCTGAACTTTTATAGTTTCTGTCGAAGGAATTGTTCTTCCTTGGGGAGGAAGAATTTCTGCGACAATGGTCGTGCCGCTTTCTGTCCGTAGTTGACAGATGCGTTCGATTAGTCTTCCACCTGGCCTGGTTCCTATAGCCAGATCACCTGTCAATGTGTGGTTAGTGCATGTAATCAGTATGTGTTTACTATTTCTATGTGTTTGTATATGTCCCATATGGGTGTGAGCTCTTGTATATATGTACTTCACTCTAACGCTTAAGTTATGCAACTTTTATGAAAATTGATACCTGTTTTATACATATTTTCTAACATCATCACCAAGTCTTGCAAATTCTGTACATATATCTTCATGTACATTGTCCATATTGTGATTAGTGTATATATGTAGTGTATGTAGTTATTAGTACCATGGACTATGGACACCCTATGGACTTGGACCATTTTGTTTAAATGTGTAATGTATGTTGTCCTTTGTCATTTGTTTGTTATTGTGCCTGTTGTACGGACGCTCGTTCCTTAGGTTTGTTGCGTCCCATGATAGACTAAACTTTTTTCTAAATAGAAAAAATTACATGTGGCTGCTTTAGGATGTAGTCATCAACAGTGATCGGGACGGCCCAAAGTTTTCCATAGTTGAGTACGAACTCGAAATCGTTAAATACTTATTCCAAACACAAAAAAAAACTGCTGGAGGGAAATCATTGCCTAGGAGTGAAGCCGTGCCTCCGGAAAGATGGCGGTTGTGGTGGCCATATTACTAGGGGAATGATAAAGTATCACCGCTCAGCGATTAAGAACAGAATGTTTCCCTGGCACGCCCAACGAGTGTAAAGTGGAAACTTTTTCGGGTCACATAGTGTTCCAAGTGCGTTTTAGTGTTACTAGTTTTAATTAGAGAGCCTCTAGTTGGAGGCAAAGTTCTTGTAAAATTCAGTCACCCATACTCGTTTCTGTGTGTTATTTGGCTGTGTTGTCTGTAGCCAACCGGATGTCCTTGTGGTTAATGTCCCTACCTTCCCCCTTTAGTTGCTTCTTTCCTTCCGTTGTCTTTTATTGTGTGCGTAAATCCCTGTTGGGTGTCGGTATAAATAAGCTCACATTTCTCGCCAGTAAACTGGAGTTACTTTCAGTCTAGTCCACCTGCGTTCCTTCTTGTGTCTCTAACCACATCAAAAGTGGGACGGTTGCTCTGTGGTGGACTCGGGTCTGTGAGAGCGGGGTGGGGAGTGGGTTCGTCGGTGAAAATTCAGCACATGCACGGGCGTAGCCAAAGTGGAGGTGGAAGGCTGATGTTTTAACCCCCTCCCCCCCGACCCAACATTTTCAATGGTGCTAGCGTATATATAAAAACGCACACAAGGACGCAACGCACGCATAACGTATCGTTGACCCCCCCCTCTTCACTCACCCTGAAAAAATTTCTCGCTACGCTGCTGTGCACACGCATATATATATATATATATATATATATATATATATATATATATATATATATATATATATATATATATATATATATATATATATATATATATATATATATATATATATATATATATATATATATGTGTGTGTGTGTGTGTGTGTGTGTGTGTGTGTGTGTGTGTGTGTGTGTGTGTCAACATTTCGAAAAGTGCTGAAGCAGGACGTACCTGAATTCCTGGCCGCCGTCTGTGGTGAAACTGAAAAAAAAAGAGGAACATTTAAGAAGGGAAAAACGAGACACGCCCCTCGATGAGCGGCGATAACTGCACTCTCACCACTATCGAATGCGGTCGATGATGTCGATACTCACTCGGGCACGTGCCCACCCTGAAGGATATGTTGTCGATGGCGATGTTGCCAAGAGAGTTGGCACCCACGCTGGCCTCTAGAATAAGCTGACAGAAGGGTAGGAGGGGGGAGGATTGAATGTACAACACAAGTTTTAAATATTGACGAAAGTAGGAAACTTCGACGACTTTTTTGGTTCATACAGCCTCAAAGATAACCAACCGATAATGAAGACAGAGAACGTATAGGGGACGCTAATTGCACTGTTTCGTTGTATTGTAGTTATTGTGATGTAAATGTGAAAAAAAAAGTGAAGAGGATGAATAGACTTGTCTGAGGGTAATAAATGATGACAATAATGTAATACTTGGGGTTTCAAGTCTCTAAACAACGATACAGTTATGAGAGTCGACGTATTAAAATAATAAGTGTTCGGCCTTAACGTCCCAAAACCACCATGTGAGAGACACTGTTTTGGAGGGCTCTGGAAATTTCGACCACCTGCGGATCTTCGACGAGCATAGCCTAAGCACACGGACCTCGAGCATTCTCACGTCCACCAAAAATGTGGCCGCCGCGGCCGGGATTCGAACCTGCGACCTGCGGGTCAGCATCAGAGTCCCTCAGCCACTAGACCACCGTGGCGAACCTTTGTTCCCCGAAGTGGCCAAACTCTGAAAAAATGAAGTTTCAGAAAAGTTGTTTGGGCTGATGTGGCCGAATCACAAAGAAACGTTCTGAAATCCGCGACAATAGACGGGCTGACGCTTGTGATATGTGCGCAGACTTCGCTGCGTATTTGAATAATGTAATTTTTTTCTTCTATATATAGACCTGTGACAGGTAGATTGCCACTATCCCTCAAGAGGAAGGTATATAACAGCTGTATCTCGCTGGTACTTAGCTGCGGAGCAGAAACCTGGAGACTTACAAAGAAGGTTCAGCCTAAATTGAGGATGACGCAGCGAGCAATGGAAAGAAAAATGGTAGGTGTAACCTTGAGAAACAAAAAAGAGAGCAGAGTGGATTTGGGGACAAACGGCGGTTAAGGATATCATAGTTGAAATAAAGAAGAGGAAATGGACATGGGCAGGGCATGTAGCGCGCGTAGACAGGATAACCGCTGGTCATTAAGGGTTACTGGCTGGATTCCCTGAGAAGGCAAGTGGGTTAGGGGGAGAAATAAAGTTAGGTGGGCAGATGAGATTAAGAAGTTTGCGGGTATAAATTGGCAGCAGCAAGCACAGGACCGGGTTAACTGGGCGGAACATGGGAGAGGCCTTTGTCCTGCAGTGGACGTAGTCAGGCTGATGATGATGATGATGATGATGATGATGATGATGACGACGATAGACCTGTGATTGCGCAACCTATTATGACACAGTTTGAAAAGTCTACAATTGCAGTCAACGCCGGCTTTCGCCCGAAGGCTTGGAAGCATATAGGAAGGCTCAGGCGAGCATTGTTCTCGCGAGCGTCTATAGAGAAAGGTGCTACTTCGGCTTACATGGCGGCGTTTTTCATCGCAACTTAACGCTTCTGTCAGCCCTGAGCATGGTCCAGAAAGAATTGCTGCGCAGTTGACCGCGCGCGCGTGCGAGAGAGAGAGAGAAAACTTTATTTGTGCATAACGCGGAGAACACGAGCGAAAGCGCGCCAAGAACGCCATCGACTACGGCGATGGTAGATTGCCACTGTTCGACTGATAAGGTAAGCACTCGTGCTTTGTTTACGAAAGCGTTAGAACGATTACCATGTTTATTTTTTTAGATAGCAATTATATGTAAACTCTCGGCTGTATTTCGTCACCAGCGTGGGCGTCGGCGTCGATGTCATGCACCCTTTCACTGTTTACAAACACAAACCCTTGATGACTTCCGGTTTCGTCCGTCAATGTGCCTGAATAGCGCAGGTGGACAAGAAGAGTGTTAGAAAATAGCCCGCTGATATTCTACACTTTCCTTCCATCATTTGGCACAATATATTCAAATGAACGTTCTTTTCCGCTACGTAAAACCACAAGAGATTGCCTTGACTATGCACACGTTCTTTTTATCTGAAAACTAATAAGATACTTTTCTTACCCTTGAAAAAACTTGAAAAACGACCTTTCTGTTTTGACGTTTCGAGCTGGTAAGTGAGGTGACCGGAAGTATTTTAAGGGCACAACGCTTGCGATTCTGAAACCATCCATATGTATACGTACCTATAAATAAGAAAATTCTAGAAAGGAAAAAAAAAAACCAGAAAACAGACTCTGGCGCGCAAAATTTGAACGTGAGATCTCCGCGTCGTGAATTCAAGGCGTTGACCACTGTGCCACCGAAGAGTACCTCCTACAACGTTTAAACGGCAAGCTTTTTATAACTACCACTTACCGCTTTTGGCGGTCATCTCGAGAAGCACTACCGTGTTTTCAGCATTATCAGCAAGATGGCGCAATGAGAGCGCGGCAGATCTTATAACCCGGTGGGGGAGGACCATACGTCTTGGCTGGCGTTGGGCTTGTACTGTAACGATTCTGTTGTAGTTACGGGGCACACAAAGGTCACTGCAATCGTTGCACAGCCTCCGTTTGCGAAAAGGGCGCGCTTTTCAGACACAATAATGTAATAACTAAGAAGCTTATTCGCGTGCATCTGTACCCGTGGGTACGTTTCGAGCGTCATTCATGCGTGAGAAACACGGGCCACATTTCGATCTGCTTTCCATTCGGCGCGTGACCTTCCAATTTGTTGCTATCGCGTTCATTGATTCGCCTTCGGGACAAAGCTGTGACCTTTTTTTCTTCATTCGTGTCACTAAAGTTTCACTGAACGCTACAACCTTTGTAATCTGTCGTCTCGTCAAGATTTTACAAAGTACATTGTACACGAGGTTCATGTTACCGATGTGGCATGATGCCTCCCCTTAAACAGTTAAATAATGAATGATGCGAAGCTGTACCATGTGTAGTCAAGCAATTAGGAAGTCATTGCACTGACGCGATTTAGGGAAATTACCATGCGTTAAAAGCAAATATAAGTAACAGCACCTTCAGAAAAATTGACAGATCCCACGCACAGTAGGAATCGATGATATGAGAAGCACGAATGAGAAATGTTGATTTGTCACCGTACAATCAGCACAACGTTACGATATGGAGGTAAATGATGCCGTATTGACTCCCGTGCCATGATTATCATGTTTGGATGTGTCGTTTTCTTTCGTCATATATTCATGTTACGTGATACCAAATTTAGTATATGTGGACCTAGCAAAACGGCGCGCTATGAGCGTGGTATGTTGTCATGATCTTACATGACACGCGTGTCAGGATTATCATGTTAGCACCAGTCATATATTTCGTCATCCAACAACATCACGTAACACAAATTCGGTATATTTGGAGCTAGCAAAACAGCCTCCAGCGCATCAGCAAGGGACCAATATGCTCTAATGTAGCGTTGACGCACGTGCGCGCTGGGCACGGCGACGCGACGTCAGCAAAACGCAAGCACTCTATAGTCTGACGCTAGGCGCGACCAGCGTCCGTCGGCGCGGCCCGATGGCAACCGGCGTGAAATGCGACATGCTTCATTTCGCGCCTATGCGTTACCCAGACAACACTCCATCTTCATTTTTCCAGAATGGAGGGACGCCGGACGCGCTGAAACGCGCATGCGTCAAAGCAACGCAGCGCGGCGCGCGCCTGCGAGTATGTGGCAGGACCAGCGCCTGGCGTGGCAACGCCGGCGTGACGCGACGAAATGAACGCCGGCGAGCACACGCACCGCGTCACGTCGAAATGTATTGGCACCTTGACTGTGGCATGTAGTCATGTTCTCACTTGACACGCATCTCATGATTATCATGTTTGAACCAGTCACATACCTTCGTCATCCATTGGCGTCACGTAATACCGAATATGGCATATGTGAAGATAACAAAATGACCGCGAGCGCATCACCAGTGAGGCATGTTGTCATGTTGTTACATGACAGGCACATTATGATGATCTTGTTTGGATGTGTCATTTACTTATGTCGCCCGTTCGTGTCTCGTAATACCGAGTTTGGCACGTGTGAATCTAGTGAAACGGCCACGAGCACATCATGAGCGTAGCATGTAGTCATGTTGTTT
This sequence comes from Rhipicephalus annulatus, assembly GCA_013436015.1. Taxonomy (NCBI): domain Eukaryota; kingdom Metazoa; phylum Arthropoda; class Arachnida; order Ixodida; family Ixodidae; genus Rhipicephalus; species Rhipicephalus annulatus. The sequence goes on from WOVY01004732.1 coordinate 225,212, forward strand.
CATGACACGCATCTCATGCTTATCATGTTTGCATTACTATCATACCTTCGTCATCCATTCGCGTCCCGTAATACCAAATTTGGTATAAATGAAGCTAGCGAAACAGCCACCAGCGCATCATGAGCATGACATGTAGTCATGTCGTTACATGAGCCGCATCTCATGATAATCATGTTTGCACCAGTCACATACCTTCGTCATCCATTCACGGACTGTAATACCAAATTTTGTACATGTGGCGCAAGCGAAACAGCCACGAGTGCATCATGAGCGTGACATGTAGTCATGTTGTTACATGACACGCATGTCACGATTTTCATGTTAGGGTCCGTCGCTTGTGTTCGCCTTGCAATCACGCCATACCATACCAGTTTTGCAACATGCCATGTGAACGAAACTACCGCAAGAGCTGCAGGACCATGACGTGTAAATCATGACATTCATGACATATATATATATATATATATATATATATATATATATATATATATATATATATATAGAGAGAGAGAGAGAGAGACAGACAGACAGACAGACAGATAGATAGATATAGATAGATAGATAGATAGATAGATAGATAGATAGATAGATAGATAGATAGATAGATAGATAGATAGATAGATAGATAGATAGACACGCTCAAAGTCGCCGAAGTTCGCTAAGAAATGCTTCGCATTTAAAAGCGCCGATTGAACCAAAGGTGCTGCGCGAATGCGGCTGCACCGCCTTCCTATCCACGGCCCTAGCAAGCGACCTTTGGTGCAAAATGTTCGCTGTGCTCTCACGTCAGATATCTGCTTATTGGCTGTACAATCTGACAGCTGCGACAACTGACGACTTTGAACAGAACATTGGACCTCGTTTTGAATGCCTCTGCTCATGACTTCGTGGTTTTAGAAAACGTCTGAATTTTAAGCGCTGACGTATGTTATTAATGCACATTAGCTTTACATAAGTTGTGAAATTAAAAAAAAAGCTGATTCTGAAATTTTCAAGTTTTTTTTTTCCTGTCTTTGGTCAGGTGGTGATAGCTACGGTTTTTTTGTACCTCTTTTGTGTAAAATGGGCGAGTACAATATGCCCGTGTTGTTTCATTGTAGTATTTCATCTCTTTTTAAAAAAATGTTGCTATGCAGCACGTGGTTTAGGAGCAATTTATATGACCACCCTTCGCACTTTCGCTAAAGCTGCGAATATATACTGCAGATATATACTTTTAACTAATTGCCTGCTTCTTGCACGTTTCTGTAACCTAATCGACCTCTTAGGGAAGGATGTCAGCCTCTGGGAGCCTGTACGATGAACACTTTGATTTGCAGCCAGCGATTTCTGAACGATGAAAGATCAAACGATCCAATAAACTCAACTAACGTAGTCACTGCCAAAATCGAGGTTAATACGCGCGATTTTTCTCACGTTTACAGTGCTGACTTGTAAGTTTTATGAGCGCTGGCATATCACGAGCACCGCACCCGTGCAAACGATTCGCCCAGAAGGAGTGGGCGTCGAGGCACTCCACATTCGCAGGCGCGACAGTGCCTCCTCAATATGTACCATACACAAACACACGGCACATAAACGAAGCTAGTATGCCCATATGAAGGAGGGTTCACGTGTAACCAAATGATGTCATTAGTGTTCGGGGCGTTACAAAGAAAGCGGCGTATTCACGATGAGTGCCACTTTGTAAGAAAGCTTGTTGATGTTTTATAACAGAGGATTCATTTGGCGCGAATTTAACGATGGCCCATAATCAAAGAGAACAGGACGGGCACCGAGCAAAATAAAAGACGGAGAGGGAACTAACGGAGGCGTATTACATAAGGCAAAGGGGCTATACCCGCGTCAGCATGGCTTCACTATCTCTTCGAGGTAAAGAGATTTTCTCAACAGCACGTTGCGGCTTTTTGGCTGTCAAGAAAAAACTACGATACGCGCACACATCGCCGCGTGGTTTGATTGCGCTATAAAGTCTTCTTTCCACGATGGAGTAAGATTGGAAGTTCGGCGTTCGTCCTGTTCTTTCGTGTTATCTGACCTCGTTCAGTTTGTCCCAGAAGTATCGGCAGTGGTGAATCGGCACCAACAATAGCTCAAACCAGAATTCTGATGTAGAACTTGTCGATGCTCGTCACGTGGCAAACTCTTGGCGCGTATGGTGACAATGTCGTCCCATAGGGGCGTCAAATTAGACACATGTCCACTGTCGTTAAGTGTGGTTGCGTTGCGCACACTGTTGCTGCTGAAACGATCATTTGTAACACGCACAAAGTGCAAATCAAGCCCACATCATTTGCCCATGCTCGGAGTGAAAGCGGACGTTGCCGGCACAAAGGCCGCTTGCGGATTACAACGCCAGCAGCGCAAGAGCGTATGGTGAGTTGGCTGGAACTTTAGAAGCATAGAGTTTCCTACAAATACATCAGAAGGAACTCTGGCGCTAGTGCCTATGGGAGCTGCAACTCACGGTGCTTAAACCAGCATGACGGTGCTTCAACCAGCATGACAATGATGGGCCGGCAGTACACGGATATGTAATATCTTTGTTATTTTGGCTCCGTTCGGCTTTCTTCGACCTGGAACTACTCGGTCACGAGACGACAGTCGGCAAATATTCAGCAGTGGCACTTCACCACCTCATTGTTTTAGGCTCATCAATTCTAAATGGGTCACGAAGTTCACAACGGTCTGTTCTTTTAAACGGAATAAAACCAAGACACAACAATTAGAAAAAAAAAGCTACTACGGCGATCAAATCCCGCAAGCACAAAGACTATAGGCAAGCTTATGTGCTGCCCATCATTCCCACGGTGGCCTAACGATCGCAGAGCCCGAGTCCTTTCTAGCTAAATTGAGGAAACTACGTTTAAAAGTCCGCGACATTTACTTCTCAAACGCTCACACATACAAACCTGCAAGAGTGGGCACGCACTCTTGAGTGAGGTTTGGAGACCTCACCTTCGGAGAATATTGCAGAATACGAGAGTGGGACTATTTCATTAGTCGCGGTTATAGTGAACTAGAATATCGTATTCCAGTTCACTATAGTCGCCATTCAGTATTAACGACGTATCACAGTGCGATTCTTGTTGGGGTTTTCGTTCCGTCGTTTCGCGCTACCAGGAAAAACTACGCTGCGCTGACAGCGTCGTACGCAAAAGGTCGGCCGACGCACTTTCTCTTCGACATCTCCGTCTTACAACATAGATTAAATAAAGGTTGTTTGCTATTGGTGACTTAAAATTGAAATATTAAAATAAATATACTAAATTTATTGCCTTATCTAGTAACTTGGATATGAATAAGACCATTGACCAGCGCATTCAATGAGGTTCGGATAGTACATATATAGTGTGCACCACAGTTGTCAGTTGCAAGAAATAATGTAAAAGTAATCAATGTTCCAGGCTAGCGGGACGGCGCAGTGCTCTCCCAGAGTTGAGCACGAAGTACTCAAAATCGTTAAACATTTTTTCTAAACACCCATGGAATGGCTTTTTGCTCTCCCATAGTAGAGAAGCACGTACTCTAAATGGTTGACTATTTTTTATAAACTCAAAGCATCACTTCTTTTTTCTTTAGCGGACGGCTCAGGGCCTTCACATAGTTAAAGGGCCACTCACCAGGTAGCCGGTCTGAGAACTGGCTAACCTCCCTATCCTTCCTCATTTATTCCTCCTCCTCCCTCCACTCACCAGGCCCCATACCAAATTTTAGTTAGACAGTGGAAGTTGTTGGGTGTCCGATGAGGAACGTTTTGCCACAAAAATTTCTCGAATCGGTTCATTGCGAGCGGAGAAAACAGGTTTTTTGAAGCGGCGTGAAACGAGGGTGAGAGGAGACGAGCTCGAAACCCTTGCCGCTCCTCCGCGTAGCCTTCGCAAGCCAAATCTCTTCCCCACCCTCTCTGGCATCCGACCAAGTGGTGACGTTCGCATGACGTGCCCGAACAAGCCCAGCCCCCGTGCACGCGAGCGGCTTTGCTTTGTTGACCAGCGTTATTTTGTGGTTTTCTGCCTGTTTCTGCGGGATCGTTTGGTAACGCTGGCTTAGACGCGGTAGAGTAGATGAGCACAATGAGTGCGCGAACGCGTAGGAGCGTTCCATGGCGGTCGTCTGCTGAATGCGCTGAACGTGGGAACCCGAATGCATGTGAAACGCTGGCACATTAGCCCCGCATCCGGTAGCATTTCACGGGAAAGAAATGAAAGAAAAACGTGCACAATTTTTTATTGTGTCTTCTATATTTGTTTCAAGTTTTTTCATCTCTTAGAGCAACAAATACATAAACTACACATGTTGTGTTAAATAATTTTTGCCATGTCGCGTGGTATACTGTTGACAACGTGAAAGCAGTGTCGTCTACATAAAGGACCAACGTCACCACATTGCTGTGTACGTAGGGCGATTCCTATGCCCACATCATGCCCTCCTTCTCTACGCGTGCGCCGGCAGAGGGGAGGGGAGCAGCTTTGACCTTGAAGTTTGACCCATTTCCGCGGCGCGTAGCCTTGCAAATTTTGGCAGACGTGATCATGAACGCCTCGTCTACGCATTGCGCTTGTCAGCTAAAAATTGTCAAACCTGGTGAGTAGCCCTTTAAGGACGAAGTACTCGAAATCGTTAGACATTTTTGTCTAAACACCATAGAGTAAAGTCAGGTGCTGCGTTAAATTTTTGAAAATGTTGATATTTATTCATTGGTTCTCCAGACGCTTGCCTAAGTCCCTCTTTTGGTCTTCAAAAAAAAAAAAGGCAGATCCCACGTACAGTGGGAATCGATGATATGCGAAGCACGAATGAGAAATGTTGATATGTAACTTTAAAATGAGCACAACGTTACGAGGTGGGGGTAAATGGTGCCGTACATGACACCCGTGTCACGATTATCATGTTTGGATGTGTCGTTTACCTTCGTCATCTATTGGCGTCTCGTGATACCAAATTTAGTATATATCGAGATAGCGAAACTGCCGCGAGCGCATCATGAAAGGCCCAATATACTCCTATGTGTAGCGTTGACGCGTGTGCACGCTGGGCACAGCAACGCAACGTTAGCAAAACGCGAGCACTGTATAGTCTGACGCCAGGCGCAAATAGCGTCCGTCGGTGCGGCCTGACGGCAACCGGCGCGATATGCGACATGCTGCATTTCGCGCCGATGCGTTACTCAGACAACACTCCGTCTCCCGCTTTTCGTGACGGAGGGGCGCCGGACGCGCTGAAATGCGCATGCGTCAAAGCTACGCAGCGCGGCGCGCGCCTGCGAGTATATGGCAGGACCAGCGCCCGGCGTGGCAACGCCGGCGTGACGCGACGAAATGAACGACGTTGAGCACGCGCACCGCGTCACGTCGAAATGTATTGGCACCTTGACTGTGGCATGTAGTCAAGTTCCCACATGACACGCATTTCATGATTATCATATTTGCACCAGTGCATACCTTCGTCACCCACTCACGTCCCGCAATACAAAATTTGGTATAAGTGAAGCTAGCGAAACGGCCGCCAGCGCATCATAAGCGTGGCATGTAGTCATGTTGTTACATGACACGCATCTCGTGATTATCATGTTTGCACCAGTCACATACCTTCGTCATCCATTCACGTACCGTAATACCAAATTCGGTATATGTGACGCTAGCGAAACGGCCACGTGCACATCATGGGCGTGGCATGTAGTCATGCGGTTACATGATGCGCATGTCATGATTTTCATACCAGGGTCTGTCTCTCGTGTTCGCCATGCAATCATGTCATACCATACAAGTTTTGTAACATGCCATGTGAACGAAACCACCGCAAAGCTGCAGGACCCTAAAATGTAAGTCATGACATTCATGACACATATATCATGATTTTCATGTTATGACTAGTCATTATGTTCTTCATACAGTAATGTTATGCCATACCAAGTTTTATATCGATACGATCATCGAAACGGCCACGAGCACATTATGAGTGTGGCATGTAGTCATGTTGTTACATGACGCGCATGTCATGATTTTCATGATTAGGGTCTGTCGCTTGTGTTCGCCATGCAATCATGTCATACCATACAAGTTTTGTGACATGCCATGTGAACCAAACCACCCCAAGAGCTGCAGGGCCCTAAAATGTGTGTGATGACATTCATAACATACATAACATGATTTTCATGTTATTACTGGTCAGATATGTTCTTCATACAGTAATGTTATGCCATACCAAGTTTTATATCGATACGATCATCGAAACGGCCAGGAGAGCTAAAAGTCGTAGGCGGCTAGATAGATGGATACATAGATAGATAGATAGATAGATAGATAGATAGATAGATAGATCATCATCATCATCATCATCAGCCTGACTACGTCCACTGCAGGACAAAGGCCTCTCCCATGTTCCGCCAGTTAACCCAGTCCTGTGCTTGCTGCTGCCAATTTATACCCGCAAACTTCTTAATCTCGTCTGCCCTCCTAACCTTCTGTCTCCCCCAAACCCGCTTCCCTTCTCTGGGAATCCAGTTAGTTACCCTTAATGACCAGCGGTTATCCTGTCTACGCGCTACATGCCCGGCCCATGTCCATTTCTTCTTCTTTATTTCAACTATGATATCCTTAACCCTCGTTTGTCCCCTAATCCACTCAGCTCTCTTATTGTCTCTTAAGGTTACACCTTCCATTTTTCTTTCCATTGCTTCATAAAGAAAGCAACAGAATACCAATCAAGAAGGGTGTAAGGCAGGGGGACACAATCTCCCTAATGCTATTTACCGCGTGCTTACAGGAGGTTTTCAGAAGCCTAGAATGGGAACAGTTAGGGATAAGAGTTAATGGAGAATACCTTAGTAACCTGCGCTTCGCCGATGACATTGCATTGCTGAGTAACTCAGGGGATGAATTGCAACTCATGATTACGGAGTTAGACAAGGAGAGCAGAAAGGTGGGTCTTAAAATTAATCTGCAGAAAACGAAAGTAATGTACAACAACCTCGGAAAGGAGCAGAGCTTCGAGATAGGTAATAATACACTTGAAGTTGTAAAAGACTATGTTTACTTAGGGCAGGTAATAACCGCAGAGCCTAACCACGAGATTGAAGTAACTAGAAGAATAAGAATGAGGTGGAGAACATTCGGCAAGCACTCTCAAATTATGACAGGTAGATTTCCACTATCCCTCAAGAGGAAGGTATATAACAGCTGTATCTTGCCAGTACTTAGCTACGGAGCAGAAACCTGGAGACTTACAAAGAGGGTTCAGCTTAAATTGTGGACGACGCAGCGAGATGGATAGATACGGTCAAAGTCGCTGAAGTTCGCCAAGAAATGCTTCGCATTCAAAAACGCATTAGTAGACCTGCGGGTCAGCAGCCGAGTTCCTTAGCCACTAGACCACAACTGCGGGACAGATCGACAAGAAGCTAAGGTTTAAGGTGAAAGCCTTAAGTGTAAGGTGTTCTGCTGCACACTTTCTCTGCATCTGCGGGCCGCGTCTACTGCAGTGTGGAATGGGGCGCTGGCATCGAGGCACATTACTTTATTGGGCAGTTTTCGAATAGCGTAGGCAAACGCTTTCCGTTTCAGTTACTGCCATTGCGAATGCGTCATAACACTAACCGCTGTTATAGCGTTTGCAGTCCACCCGCAAGGAATTCGAAATAGCGAGTGACCCTCGAAACGCTTTGTGATTACTTGAGCGTGCATCAGCGTTTGCGGGGGATTATAACGCTATTCAAAAACTCGTACGACGTTCATGCGCCAACGCCTCGACCTCAACGCCCAGCTATCTTAGCGTACACTATGTGACAACTCCCTAAAGAAAACACGCACACGTTGCGTTTGCGTGCCATTCCACAGAAACTGTAAAAAAATTGGCGATTGGTGATGCCATTATCTCATGGCAAGTGGGAAAAAAAACATGGAGGATCTCTGCGTCACAGGAATCATGAAACTTGTTTTCACAGATGTAGGGATTTATTGTGTTGCGATGACGACATTTCGTACAATGTCTATCGGTGTTCGGTCGCTGTGGAACCACATGGCGAGAACACACCCACGCCGACGCCTAGTGGCACATCTTCATCGCGACGGCAAACGCCTGTGAACCTTTGCGGTAGCTGAAGTTGACAACGTATGCGTGGACATAGCGTGCCATGAATCCCGAGCAAATATCACACAAACAAGCACACGCTAAGCACTGGTGCTCGAAACACGCGTCTTCAAATTGTGGTCATTTAGAAAGATAGACATCACTATGTGACCACCAGATTAATACGGTGACCTATACGCCTGTGCAACAGAGGAAGAAATAGACAGATTTAGTTGCGCGTCCACTGCAGCCGTACGGTTGCAGCTTTAGGAGATGAAACTCTCGTAAGAACGGGCATCCACGGGCGTCCAGATACCATAACATAAAATGCAAAAAATAACACGCTACGATGGAGACATTTCAGTAGGCGGTGCCTTGCAGCGGAAAGCCACAGCTGCAATAAAAAAATCGGAGCATATTCACGGAGCGAATGATGAGTGGGGCGAAGCGTCCGTCCGTCCTTCCGCTCGGATACACGGACGGACGGACGCTCGAAAGGGCTCACAGACGGGCGGACGGAAGCGCGAGTGGGCGGAAGCATGGACGGACAGAAGGACGGATGCATGGACGGACTCACCGAACTCTCCATCTGTGACAGCGGCCGAACGCAGGCGACCCTCGCGGAAACCGAAGCGGCGGCATTTCCCTTTTTTCGCAAAAGATCGGCCGACGCACTCTCTCTTCGTCGTCTCTATCTTACAAAGTACGATGAATAAAGGCTGTTTGCTCGTGTTGACTTAAACTTGACACACAAAAATAGCCATTTTAAATTTTTTTTTCCTCTTCTAGTAACTTGGTTGAGAATAAGACCAATGACCAGCACATTCAATGAGGTTGGGATAGTAAGTGTGCAAGTGTGTAGTGCAGTTGTGAGTTGCAAGAAACGATATAAAGTGTGTCCAATTGGTACTGCGGAGACAAGAGCCCCCCCCCGCCTCAAGGCCTCTTTTATACCTCCGGGCATGCACTTACTGTGTACGAAAGCAGCATTGTTTCAGGCGACAAAAAAGGAATAATACCTACAGTTGTACAGCGCTAAGTCGCTACTTGTTCCCACCGCGTGTTGAGAAGACCTACCGCCGCGCATGTTTAAGCCTGCTGGAGCACCACGCGCTGTACAGTAAATAGAGGGGTACATCCCCACACATACATTGTACCTCGGTAGTGGTGCTTTCCTGATTGTACATGCACCCTTTGTACTCGTGAAGCTCCATGTTTTTGTCATGTACTTTATCCTTGGTTGGAAGTCAATAAACTTCTCCTTGCTGCTGCTGCTTGCGAAGACCTACCGCCGCGCATGATTAAGCCTTCTGGAGCACCACGCGCTGTACAGTAAATAGAGGGGTACATTCCCCCACATACATTGTACCTCGGTAGTGGTGCTTTCCTGATTGTACATGCACCCTCTGTAGTCGTGAAGCTCGATGTTTTGTCATGTACTTTATCCTTGGTTGGAAGTCAATAAACTTCTCCTTGCTGCTGCTGCTTGAGAAGACCTACCGCCGCGCATGATTAAGCCTTCTGGAGCACCACGCGCTATACAGTAAATAGAGGGGTACATTCCCCCACATACATTGTACCTCGGTAGTGGTGCTTTCCTGATTGTACATGCACCCTCTGTAGTCGTGAAGCTCGATGTTTTGTCATGTACTTTATCCTTGGTTGGAAGTCAATAAACTTCTCCTTGCTGCTGCTGCTTGAGAAGACCTACCGCCGCGCATGATTAAGCCTTCTGGAGCACCACGCGCTGTACAGTAAATAGAGGGGTACATTCCCCCACATACATTGTACCTCGGTAGTGGTGCTTTCCTGATTGTACATGCACCCTCTGTAGTCGTGAAGCTCGATGTTTTGTCATGTACTTTATCCTTGGTTGGAAGTCAATAAACTTCTCCTTGCTGCTGCTGCTTGAGAAGACCTACCGCCGCGCATGATTAAGCCTTCTGGAGCACCACGCGCTGTACAGTAAATAGAGGGGTACATTTCCCCACATACATTGTACCTCGGTAGTGGTGCTTTCCTGATTGTACATGCACCCTTTGTAGTCGTGAAGCTCCATGTTTTTTGTCATGTACTTTATCCTTGGTTGGAAGTCAATAAACTTCTCCTTGCTGCTGCTGCTTGAGAAGACCTACCGCCGCGCATGATTAAGCCTGCTGGAGCACCACGCGCTGTACAGTAAATAGAGGGGTACATTCCCCCACATACATTGTACCTCGGTAGTGGTGCTTTCCTGATTGTACATGCACCCTTTGTAGACGTGAAGCTCGATGTTTTTGTCATGTGCTTTATCCTTGGTTGGAAGTCAATAAACTTCTCTTTGTTGCATAGATGTATATTAATATATTAAGATATATTAGCATGTCTTGAGAAGGAATAATGTAACTCATAAATGTCTTCTGTGTATGTATGACTCTTTCAGAAATAAAATTCTCTTAAACAGGTGTTCTGTGGTATGTCGATGCTGTCCTTTCACTGTAACTGACGCCCATAGTAGCGCAGCTAGTACTCTAAATCGTTGAGCACTTTTCCTAAAGACACACCAAGCCGTGATAACGGAGGATTGCCGGGGACGGCTTGAGGCCCTTCTCTAGGGACCGTGCAGTCGATTTTTCCAGTGTGACTGCAGCGCCAGAACGCAATACCTAGTGGAGAAAAAACGCGATAATAAGTTGGGGTCAGTCAAAATGGAACGCAATGCCCGCACCTCCCTGCCCGCGGGATTGGGCGGATTGCAGCAGGGATACACGGGAAGGCGTGCACGCGTCTGTTTTCAGCGCGCCCCTAACGGCCAACGTCAGCGAACTTAGGACGGGCTAGTGCCAGCAACGCAGCTCCTTTTGGTCAGCGGATGGTGCCTATAGTGCCTAAATTATATTCCAGGCACTGTAATACCACTCTGAGTACCAGCAACGCGGGATAGGCAGAGGTTCGTAAGTTGAGCCGCGAACGCGCGCTGGCCTTCCACAACCCGCTGGCCTCTGTCTCACTCTACCAAGGCACCACATTCACCCGTTTACATCGTCGCCTTGCTACAGCGCTCACTGCAACAGTTTTATTAGGCAGTGCTGTTCCCGTCACCAGAGTAGGTGGTTGCGAAATATTGTATAGCACATAGAAGCTGCACGGCTCCGACAACGAGCTGTCGCAAGCTAACACGAGGAGAAAGGCGAAAATAATAACAATAATAAGCGAATCGGCGAATCCCCGATACTCACGCGGCCAAGGTTGTTCACTGCTATCGAGAATCTTTAACCATGTCCTCCGAGACTGTACAGCGGCACGCAATCTCGGACGCCATATTTTAACTGCATCGTCGACAAATCGTTCTCTCTCGGTGCTAATGTCATCCCGCATTACTTCTCTTCCCCACTCACAGACGGCGCCACCACCTCGCTTCGCCTAAAGCTTCTCCAGCACCGTGCGGAAAAGAATGTGTTATAGATATAAGGCGCCTTTGTAACGGGATGTGTATCTGTATCGGTAGCTTAGTTGGAAAGCACCGGGCGCTTTTTCGTTGCCGGCTAAGGCGTCAGATGTTCGACTACCTGATTGTTTTATTACGCCCCGTCGCGGTGGTCTAGTGGCTAAGGTACGCGGCTGCTGACCCGCAGATCGCGGGGTCGAATCCCGGCTTCGGCAGCAGCATTTCATTAAGATGCTTTAACATGCTCAGATTTGGGTGCACGCTAAAGAACCTCCAGTGGTCGAAATTTCCGGAGCCCTCCACTACGGCGTCTCGCATAATCATATGGTGGTTTCGGAGCATTAAACCCCACATATCAATCATAAATCTTTTATCGGAGGCAGCTCTGAAGCTGCTGCGTTAGTTGTCACCTAATAATAAAGGGCGGTGGTGAGCTTTCGGCCAGGTAAACCCTGCGTGCCGCGACGTTGCTACAAGCGCCACAGTATGTCTACGGCGCCTACCACTATTTAGAAACATGGAATAGCTCCCTAGTATGTCGCCACCATCTAAACGCGAAGGCCAATGCCTGGAATTGAGCTGTTGACCTCGATCTTGGCAGCGCGACGTCCTATAGCGTGCTAAGCTCTAACTTGAAAGTGTAATCAAGATAGTATATAGAGTTTCATATAAGTACACTAGAGGGGACTTTGGAGCTAGTGTCAATGGGAACTGCAATGCACGGGCTTCAGCGAGCATGGGAATGATGGGTAGTACACAAGTTTACCTAGTCTTCGTACTTTCGGCTCCATTTGGCTTCGCATGGCTTGAAGCTTTACCACGAAACGACAATCGGCGAAGGTTTACAAGCTACGCTTCACCACCTCAACCTTAATGGCTCACCAGTTTCAATTGGGTCCACGAAGTTCAAACGGTTCATTTTTTTATTCCTAACAAAAGCGAAACAATACATTAAACAAAGCCGAAAAGTGCGTTTGAAAGCCGCGGGCATGAAGACTTGGCAAATCTGTGTACTGTACTCATCATTCCCATATGGCCGCTGATAGGGTGCCTCGATGCGCACGCCCACGCGTGGAGAAGTGAGCATCAAGACACTATAGTCGCTGAATGATCACAGCGCCAGGAAACTATCGAAGAAAGAGAGCGATGAGAGGACAGAGAGGGGGAAGGGAGGCGTACCGTGAATGGTTCCGTGGTGGCCACTTGCACTTGCGCCAAGTGCCAGCTGTTGCCCGCCTCTCCGGAGATCTCCCAGATTGGCCGCGGGGGCGTCTCGGCGCCCTCGGCGTGCTGCAGCACCCGCAGCGTTCCGATGCCGTTGCCGAACATGTGCGTGGCGAATCGCATGCACATGGGAAGGTTGGCGCCTGCCGGGGGGGGGGGGGGGGTGAGAGTGGGTACCACAACGGGCACGCAACAACAACAACAACAACAACAACAACAACAACGACGACGACGACGACGACGGCGACGACGGCGACGACGACGACGACGACGACGACGACAACAACAACAACAACAACAACAACAACAATAATAATAACAATAATAATAAGACCACATAATGGAATTACTCGTTTGTTTGAATTACTCGTTTGAAGGAATAATTTCACTGCATTACTGAATTACATGCAGGTCACAAACGTCATTTCTTACATTTCTCCTCGAAGAGAAATATCGTTTACTTTAATTTTGTGAATGCCTAGCCTGGAACATATGTGTCCTGCTCTTCTATTTTATATCTTATGGCAGCGCGTTAGAAATTAAGGAAGATGCATACACACCTTATCATCCTAAATATTCCTTCAAAGTGCTTTTCTTCCCGACAGCGACAGTTGACTGGGTTATATTGCCGCAATATGTTATATAGGCGAAAATGGTGCTTGCCTCTTATCTCTATGACTATTGTGTGTGTGTGTGTGTGTGTGTGTGTGTGTGTGTGTGTGTGTGTGTGTGTTTGAAAGTGCTCTAACAGTGCAGTTAGTTTAATTGTTGTGAAGTGGTAAATTAATTGTTTGTGTTTATTTGCCCGCATGCATCTGTTAGCCACCAACGAGCATCGCTTTCTGACCATGCTGAACAAGTGTAGCCGGGCCACTTTAACGCTGCGGATGCAAAGCTGGCTTACCCGTCGCCTTCAGGGTTGGGCTGATCAGCCTTGCCCGGTCCAAGGGTCTTCTGGGGAAGGACGAATCGATGAATATGTATCCGCCTGCGTGACATGAAGTGTTGAATGCAATACGGTATGTCCAACCATTCACTAAAGCACTATTTTAAGTGCAAAGCACAGGTGCTTTTGCGCACATGCGCACATACGCATGTGTGCAAAATCTCCGCCAAAATGAGTCACAAAATATTGGTGGACCCCGGCATAAAACACTTTCCGTGTTAAAAAATTGGCCCCATATCTGCATGTTACACTGCAAATGTCGTCGAAAGACGATAGTCTTGCGTCTGGAGTGAGCGAACAAAGCGTTTACTTGATGTTCTGCGCAAGAAATTGGTGAATGGTATTCTGGAAGCGCAGCGTTATAGTGCCTCAAGCGTGCAGCGGAGGCGAACGAGCGCATCAAGTCACGAACGTCACACGTGAGACATGAGCGCTATCTGGCAGTTATCTTGGAAAACGAAGCGCGCGCACCCTGCGCGCCAGTATCGGAGGTGATAAGGTGTAGAACGCAAGGCGACGGGTAGGTGCCACCACCGTGTCGTCTTACCAAAGCGTTGGCAAACTTTTGCCTTTTCGTGCAAGCGTTGCATGGTCAGCACAACGTGATGAACGCTACGGTCCTTATACTTACTTGTGTATGCCTTTTTAGTAAAAGACACACATACAGAATATTAGCGTGATGTTATGGTGCCTCAGATATGCACAATAATTGCTTTTTAGTTGACAATCGCACAGGTATGAACGCTGAATCTTGAGCAATATTGGTGGGCGCTGCGGATAGCGTCGCGCATTCGGAGTATTGTTTGGCCACTTTGGTGCCGTTTAGGGTACCGTTAAGGGCAGACAGACAGACAGACAGACAGACAGACAGACAGACAGACAGACAGACAGACAGACAGACAGACAGATCAAGCTTTTTGCGTCGAAGGCCCCCAAGAAACACTATCGTCTTCAAAAACATTGAAGAAAAAGTTTTCCCACTGGGCGTCGAACGTATGACCAGTGCTGTACACGTTATTTCCTCTTAAACACGAACGAATGCTTGTTCCTCGTCCTTGCACAATTTAGGAATGAGCCCTCACATACGAAAGGAATGCGCTATACCATCACATTTGGAAAAATAGAACATGTCGTTACGCTAACGTAACGATAGTTATTGCGCGAGAACAAAACGACGACACAGAGACAAGAAGGACACGACACTGCTAACGTAACATTTGGCTTTTTAAGTAAAAGTATATTGTCGGATGTAGTCAGGTGGACGAAGTCAGGCTGATGATGGTGATGATGATGACGATATTGTCGGAATAAATGAAATAAAGTGAGCAGCCTGAAACTCAATGGAGCTACATATGTTGTATAAATTTGACATCATCGAGAGCAAGGTGTCAGTAAGTAAAATAAATCTAAAAAATCCAGCTTTGCCACAAAGGCAAAGCAATGAACGTGATAGCAACAAATTGGAAGGTCAAATGAAGATTGGCAAGCAGATCGAAACGTACCCCGCGTTTCTCATGCTCAAATGACGCACGAAACGCACTCACAGGTACATATTAACGCGAAGAAGTGTTTCAGTTGTTACTTCGCTGTCTCTGAAAAGCGTGCCCTTTTCGCATATGGAGACTGTTCAACGAGTGCAGTGACCTTTGTGCGTCCGGGAACAACAACAGAATAGTTCCAGTGAAAGCCCAAGGCGTATGATTTACCCCACCGCGAGATAAGCGAGCGCTCGCGGGGTGAAGTACACGTGGGAGATGAGAGCGCGCGCCGCCGCGTCGTGAAGATTTGGCGGCGCTAAGAACTTGTTTAATCCAGGGACCTTAGCGATGCGCGCTCATGGCGTCATCTCGCTGGTAATGCTGAAAACACAACATTTTTCCCCGAGATGCCCATCGCCAGCGGTAAGTGGTAGATATAAATAAATAGCTGCCATTTAAACGATAGAAGACGTGCTCCTTCGTGGCTCACTGGCTAAAGTTCTATTCAAGCGCCAATACAATTATATTTTTTGCATTAGAAACAGCGTTGAAAGGGATAATAATGGGCTTTTAATGAGTGCTGATTCAATATTTCAGTGAGTATAAAATAATGTACAACAAGCAGTTTCCCCTCAAAAACCTGCACCTTGTATTCCGAGTAGCTCTCCCGAGAGATCGGTGCGGGACGCAGGGGTGATGAGTCTGATGACGTATGCCGAAACGGTGACTGGGAACGGCGGCGAGATGAACGAGAAGGATGAGGCCCGGCTTGAGACCGTGGAGGGGAGGGCGACCGACGGGAGGTGGACGGGTACGGTATAAGGGATCGTAGGCATGGGGTCTTGGCGCAAAGTCTCTTTCGTAAGCTGAACAAGCACGTCGTTTATCCTGCTGACGGCGGTTGCAGAAACGGGATATATGACCCCTTACGCCACAGTAGAAGCATAGGGGGCGCGGAGGATGCCATGGCCTTGGCGCCTGCGTTGCCATCGCCGCCAAATGGTCGCATCCAACGTCCACAGGTATGGTTGGAACTGGCGCAGGGGCCCGTGATGCAACTTCTGCGTATACGAAGGCGCACGCAAGGGCAAAGGAGACGGGTCATGTGCGGCGCTTGTCATCAATGCCAGCTCGTTCTTGATTGTCTCACGCAGGTTAGCAGGAGGAGTGCGGACAGACGCAATGGTTGGGTTGCCCGGAACAATGCTGTGGAGTTCCTCCCTGACGATTACGCGGATAAGGGCTCGCAATTCATGCTCCCCAGTAAAGCGAGCGTCGCAGGAGGCGTGTGGAAGGCGCATGGAATGAAGCGCGTCCAGGCGCTGGCATGTGGTGATGGCGTCCTGGACTGTAGCTGGATTCTAGATAATGAGCGCATTGAAGGCCCCAGAGTTGATAACTTTCAGTAGGTGTCGGTTACGATCGGCTTCCGTCATGTCATTTTGGGCTCGATGACAGAGAGCCAGAACATCTTCAATGTAGGACGTATATGATTCGTCGTCCCCCTAGATGCGGGTAGCGAGCTTCTGTTTCGCTACCGCAGAGCATCCTGCAGACGTGCTAAATACCTGACGGAGAAGATGTCCCGCGAAGGCCAACTAATTGTAGAACTCGCTCTCCTGGTTGTAGTACCAGGTTTTAGCGACGCCATTGAGGTAACAAGGAACGTAGCGTAGTTTGTGCGCCTCGTCCCAATAATTACAAACGCTGGTTCGATCATAACTGTCCAGCCATTCCTTGACGTCTTCGCCGCGAAGGCAGTAAGATACCGGTGGGACTCGGTGAGAGGTACTCATGGTGTAGTGAGGCCTATAGTGGCTCAAAAGAAGTGGTTGCGACAGCCGACGCGTTGGGTTCTGCCATCGCTGTTGTTTGAGGGCACAACAGTCGGCCAGACCGGAGCCTCGAAACGTCGAACTAAACTGCTAAAATGTTCATCATGCTATATATATATATATATATATATATATATATATATATATATATATATGTGTGTGTGTGTGTGTGTGTGTGTGTGTGTGTGTGTGTGTGTGTGTGTGTGTGTGTAAGCCGGTTTCAGCGTAGCTGCGCTTAACCTTGATAAAAACTCCGTTCCGATTAATTAGCGCCTCATACTAACATACTAACAGAATTGCATCGCCTGATGCGAATCTATAAGAGAAGGGATAAACGACTGCTGTTAGATATAGCAAGTAAAAGAGAAAGAGAAAGAAATGAATTGATGAGCGAAATGGTAGGGAGGTCTACCTGGCGCACCCATGGTTCACTACCCAACAATGGCGCCAAGAAAAAAAAACAAGGTACAGAACGAAGGACGAGCGCTGTACGAACAGAAAAGAGCGCACCACAGGATTACAAAGCGCCGCTAATGCCGACATGCTTGAGAATCCCGAACAAAACCACAATGTCACTTACGCACTCTTCGCTCTCGGGTGAAATGCACCTTCTCCATCATTTTCTTTTGCCAGTACCCAATCCTCGCCTTACCATTCTCCAGTGCTAAAGCTTTCTCCAATTGCGATTTTAAACTTCATAAATTATTATTCAAGCTTTCTGCACGTGACGCGGTGTTGCGTTGCCTCGAGGAGCCGCTGCCAACCTTGGGCCAAGCAACGATGTCCCCTGATGACGTCGTCATAGGACCTCATGGTGACGTCACGAATTTGTGCGATTTCTTACATCATTGTGACATCATTGGAACAGCTACGAAAATGACAGAGCAACACCAACAACGACAAAAAAAAAGAAAGACGGACAGCTCACCCGTCTCCTACCGCTGTCCTGTCGCTGTTCGCGCTGCTTGTTAGATTACGTACATCCGAGAAACAGAACTATCAGCACTTTTTTTTTCCTCATGCTGGTGTCATTGTTGAACCATGGCCTCCAAGATGTGCCCGCAATCTCGGAGGCCATGGGTAAACACGTGTCTTTTTTCATCATTCATGTTGACGGCAGCGCCACCATTCCCTTTTTGTTGTTTTCTTTGGTGGGGCACCGAAGGCCTTTGCCCCATCAACGGCGACGGTCAAAATGATTTTTTTTTTTTCAGATAATGTTGGTGGTTGGCTGAGAGTGGTGCCTGTCAACAAATAGGTTGGGCAACGGTGGAGCAGTGGTTAAAGTGCTCGGCTGCTAATCCTAAGGTCGCGGGTTCGATGCCGGCCGCGGCGGTCGCATTTTGGGTGGATGCGCAACGGTGGAGGCCCGCATACTGTGCGATGTCAATGGACGTTAAAAAACGTTAAAAAATCATATACTATCATTGGGAAGTTTTTGAATGGCGAACGCTAAGTTAACAACCGTTAGGGGCGTAGCGTTTGCGTATAGGCACCGTATGAGCTTTAGAGTATGTAGCGTTTGTCCCCCGCAGCGCATAATCTCCTCGATATCCCCGCAAAGGAGCTTTGCGGGCCGAACGCTATTCCGGGTTTTCTGCGGGTGGACCGCGACTGCTAACGGTGGTTAATGACGCATGCGCAGTGTCAATGACCGCGACAAATAGAGTAGGCAAAGCTTGGCGTACGCTATTCGAAAGAAACATGGTAGGTGTAACCTTAAGAGACAAGAAGAGAGCAGAGGGGATTAGAGGGACAACGGGGGTTCAGGATATCATAGTTGAAATAAAGAAGGGGAAATGGACATGGGCCGGGCATGTAGCGCGTAGACAGGATAACCGCTGGTCATTAAGGGTAACTAACTGCATTCCCAGAGAAGGGAAGCGGGTTACGGGGAGACAGAATGTTAGGTGGGCAGATGAGATTAAGAAGTTTGCGGGTATATATTGGCAGCAGCAAGCACAGGACCGGGTTAACTGGCGGAACACGGGAGAGGCCTTTGTCCTGCAGTGGACGTAGTCAGGCTGATGATGATAATGATAATTATGATTATGATGATGATGATGATTCAAATACTCACTGTTATGGTAATAATTAGGCTAAACGCCGTATTCAGTGTTTAAGCGCACGATAGGCGTTCGTCAAGTAGACGCGCATGTCTATAGATTTTTCCACTGTTTACAAACACAGACCCTTGATGACCTCCGGTTTCATCCGCCGATGTGCTTGAATAGAATTTGTGGGCAAGGAGAGCGTTAGAAAATAGCTCGCTAATTTTCTACACTCTCCTTCCCTCATTTGGCAAAATACATTCAAACAAATGTTCTTGTGAGCGACATAAATCTACAAAACATCGCCTTGAACATTTCGCACGTTTTTTTTATCTGAATAGCTAATAAAATACTTTCTTTATGTTTGAAAAAACGTGAAAACGTCCTTCCATTTTCGACGTTACGAGCTGGTAATTGAAGTGACCGGAAGTTTGTTTTTTTGAGGGGGAAGGGGGGGCACAACCCTTGCAATCTTGAAACCGTCTATAGCCTAACCCACACAGCTTGATATGGTAGTGAATAAGAACCGTGCACCGACCGGTCATTTCGTCCTTCCCGAATGAGCTGTAGTCCCTGGACGGTCCGGTGAGGAAGCTCTGGCTGCCCCGTCCCTGTTCCCAGTTGAAGTCGTCGTCCGTGTCGGCGTTCTGCCAGCCGCAGTAGCCGCCTTCGAATGTGCAGTGACCTGCATACAAAAGGACACACACGTCTATAATGGTGAACTCGTTTAGACACGGCATTGCGTGAAAGGAAAACCTTTCACCGAGAAAAATTAATCCCTCATTATGGTATATGTTTCATGAGTAAAACAACTTATACACATAAGGCGAGGACTAGAATCATTTTCGGATACTTCAAGAATGAATAAAGAAAAATAATGAATGTAAGTCAAAGGTCACGTGATAATAAAGTGAACGTACGTGTGCTGTCAACGTACCGAACGTAACATCTCCTCAGTGTTACACGATGCAAACAATCACGTCGCAGATCGCCCAAATTTGCGACGTCATGATGATGTCATAACATGATCTTCCATGCTGACGTCATCACACCCGGGGTTACAAAGTTGGAATTCGAAAAAGTAGGCAAGAAACTGGAAAAAACTAGCCATAAAGTAACGAACTTGGTGCAAAGGCAGTGGAAGTAGCCTATAAAAAGAGTCATGCGTGTGTGAAACAACAGGCCCGCTTTAATTTAAATTGCTTAATGCAAATGCAAACGAGCGCAAAAACCCTTCTGAATCACAAGTTCTGAGATTGTGTTATCTTTAGCAACGATTTCTTCTAGTATGGCGGTAGCTTTGCACACTGGTGCAGGAATGACAGACTCTTCCCGCGGTTTTTTTTTTTTCAGACTTCTCTTAAGAGAACTACAAGCCACCTTGTGGAAAAAAGGAAATGAGCACTGCGCAAATGCGCTCAGAATCGGTGTTGCTGCAATTGAAACATGAGTTAATTCCTTTCTGAATTGTTTGTAGTGCCATGAGGAAGTTCGAGCAGTTATTACTTCCTATAGTCTCAGTTCGTACCTAATAATAATAAATAACGTGCACAGGCTGTCGCCAGAATGATCGTCGATGAGTGTGGTCAGTCCTGGACGCGGAGCGTTTTCAATTCTGTCGTTGACTTCCAATTACAGTTTAAATTCATGTTCGGCAATACATGGTTTGCCAAATTAGGCTCCATGCCACCATTTTCCTCCGAGCTACAGCCATGTATCCAAAAGTACCTTTTTTTTCATGTAATGCAGCAGCCAAATACAACTTTGGGAGCAGCAAACACGCTTTGACCGTCATGTTTTGACACCGTACAATAGAACGTCAGTGGTTTCTACTTCAAAATACATTGATAATTTCGTTCGAATTAAGATATTCTTTCTGCGAACACTGGCCTAAAGAAAAGGTTCAAAATCGGTGCAAGGTAATGAAACCTGGCCACACTGTATTGAGGCTGCACGAAACCGCGTTTAGTGCAGAAAGCTGTCGAAGCGAGAGGCAGGAGGAAAAGCATCAAACCAATCGACTGAGCTAAAAGAGATGGCTTTCTAATAGTTTAGGGGAGCGCATAAGAAACGATGCAACTTTTCGCTTCTTGCCTCTTTGCTAATTTGATATCGCATTCGCGACATTTGAATCGATAGCCGGCTCTAACGCCAGCTACGAAGCCTATACACGCCGATGTTGCCACATACAGATAAAAAAAAATATTGCGACTGCCTCGATGCATCGAGGCACTCAAGCCCTATAGTGGTACCAAGCCTCAAGGAAGTGCCGAGCTGGGCAGCCTTGTTTCTCTTCAGCGTTTTTCTCTGTTCCCTTCTCTCTTTCTTTCTTGATATCTTTAGCAATTTTTCATGTGTTTTTATTTTCTTTTTTATTGCCATTTCTTTCCTGTCTTTTTTCATTTTCAGTTTGCTTCCTCTTCTATTTATTTCTCGGATTGTGTTGCGTTTCCCTCACCGCAATTTCGGCACCTTATATCCCCATCAATGCGCTCGAAAAACTACAGGAAGAACGATTCTCTTTGCAGCTTGCGCTCGCTCAATATGCAACTGCTGGCTGCATGCTGCAAGTGGTTTTCGCCTGCGTTACGCCAAGCGACCACGACGGGATACGACAGCCTGGCCCTCTGAAGTGCTCCACACTTGAAGTCACGTCGAACATAGCCAAAAGAAACAATCAAAAGGCCGAGAAACGCACCGAGGCAGTTGTCCCCGGCATCCTCCATGCGGTCGAAGAGGATGTCGTCCAGGGCGATGTAGCCTCGGAACTTGCGCGCTGGGTCACCGCGCGGCTTGGGCACCGCCTCGAACCACACCTGCGATCACGTGGTTTCATGCAGCTGTGCGTTCAACATTATATATCGACAAAGATGCGCTCCTGCGAGGCATGAAGCGAATGCTCAAGATCGAGAAAAAAAAGACAAGTAACCGACTACACGGACGGAAGTGCGGCATTAAAACGGAGGGCCCAGCAGGCCCATGAAGCGACCGACAGGCTTAGCCTGACGGTCTCGACGTGGGGGTGTGCCATTGCGCGCCAGGGCTGCTCCCGCAGGACCTCAATAAAGTTATTTCAATCAATCAATCAATCAATCAATCAATCAAACAAACATATAGTCGCGCTTGTATGTGCATATATGTGTGACGAAAGGTCAGAAACATACTAGTGGGAACCACATTTCGCTAACACGACATTAGACTAGCGCAAAGTATAACGACTATATATATATCCCCTTTCAAAGACGCATTGGACGCAACAAACTTTCACGGGCAGTCGGTAAGCGTTGTTGCCTTGAAGAAGGGCCCGGGTGGCTTTCTGTGCTGAAGTTCTGTGAGATCATGCTCCCAAGAACACCTTAGCATGAACGTACCTGATGAACGTCGCCGTAGGTGTACGCCACCTCGCCCTTGGTCCATCGTCCGTCGTAGTTGTCCTGACTCTCCCAGACGGTGATGTTGTCCTGCGTCTCGGCGTCCATGATGACCACCTTGAGCCGGTCCACACTCAGCCCTTCCAGGGCGTAGAAGAAGCTGACGCAGAAACCCATAGGCCCTGGGGACGAGACGAGGACCAATCGCAACTTGTTTGGCCGTGAAAGCTTTCGCCTTCGTGCCGATACTAAAAAATTTCCTGCTTCTTTTTTTTTTCAGAGCGGGAAAAGACTGGAATGGCCTTTCCCGCGATATCGCCAACATCACCTGCCCATCCAGCTTCATGCATAGCATTTCAAATGTAACTTAACATTCACGATTGTGACAATACTATCGATTGTATGTTGAGCTACCCCTTACGTAATACGATCTGAGGGGTCTTTAAGGAAAGAAAAATGAATGAATGAATGAATGAATGAATGAATGATCGAATGTGTATATTAAATATTATGAAAGATCAAGGACACACTTCTGAAAAGAGTCATCATACGAAGCAAACAGACGATGATACAAAGATTCGCACACTGGGAGTCATTTGTATTCTTCAATTGAGCTACAAATGCACTGAAAAAGAGAGTGATAAAAGCCGGAAAAAGCCGACATGCTTACAAGTGCCAGGTTGACAATCCAAGTTGAGGGAATAGGAAAAGAGAACAAAAAAATATGTTTCAAAGGAAGTCTATTTGAGGTAAATAGCGAGTACCGATCCAATTCACAAAGAAACGATTTCTTTTTTTTTTGAAGTTTCGGCCCATAGCCAGGCCGAAACGTCACTTGTGCTCTTTTTTGTTTTAAATTTCGGACGGTGCTTGCTATTTCCCGACCAGAAGTTCCCCGAGCAGACGGGTCTCTATCGAACCCAGAACTCTAAAGGTCTACTACTTTATCTAGTCATATCATGGGTAACCACTCTGGAACAACTCCAGCTGTTCTCAGAAGTAGTGAAAAAAGAAGGAATAATAAAGGGTGACAAAAGCAGACTAAACGGTAACGCAACTGAGAGGTTATTTACGCTTGGAAGAAATCCTTTGAACGTTATGCGACATACAGCTGCAACTACAGCAATGAAACGAAGAGACACAACGCCCGCATACCCATCTGAGTGAATTTACGAATAAACAAATTTTTTGGAGTGTCAGCCTCTTTATAACCGCTACTAGATGTAGATGGGTTTGTACTTTATTGTCTGAATATCCCTCATTTATCATGAGCGTACAGGTCCTGAAACGTGATGTCAGAACTGGCTCTCTTATGGCGGACGATGTCTTAAGCCGAGAACGCTGTCTCAATTTATACACAGCACATCCACAATAACTGGTTTATCTCGAGATCTGTTATGAGCTGCCTTTGGGTAGATGAGTGAGCTGACATGAAGATCAGCACTCCGCATCAACTGACTGACTACTTCAAGGATGCTGACCAACCAGGAAGCGAAGACAGAAAATAAATGGGCGAGTTGTGAAGGCAGCCCTGGAAGTAAAGACAACACAAGTAAAGGAACTGCACTGCCAAGTCGGAAGTTAATTGGGTGCGTGCGTATCCATTCGCGTGAAAGCAGGAAGTGGACCGCGCACTTCCGGTGGATGCGTCTGCTGGTACAGTAACGAAGTCGCCCGGCGCTTACGCGATTACGCGGCCTTCCGCCGCTCCGCAAAACGGCGGCGCTGCAGTCACGGTTCGCTGCGCAGCTGTAGGGCAGACCGTTTCCCCTTCACCGCTTGTGTGTTCGTATAGTTGGTCCGTCTCTGCTGCTTTTGCAGTTTTGGTATTTGGGTGCTGTTGTTCCGCTGCTGGTTTCTCTTCTCGTTCTTTCCGTTGGCGCTGATGTTGCGCGCATACTCTCGTAATCAACGCTGTTAGTTCCACGGAAAAGAGAGTAATACGCCATCTAATGTGACATTCCTTGAGCGTATCAATCACTTCGTACGAGTCTTGCTTTGGCAACGCCTGCTGTGGACGTGACACCAGGCTAATCATAAGTGGTGTCCGCCGTGCTCGGCTGTTGACCAGAAGGTCGCGGGTTCGATTCCGGCCGATGCGGTCGCGTTTCGGAGGGGGCGAAATGATACTCGCCCATGTGCTGTGTGTTTTCAGCGCATGTTAAAGAACACCAGCTGGTTAAAATATACGGAGACCTCTACTACCGCGTCTCTCATAATCATATCGTGGTTTTGGGCCGTAATACCCCAGACTTCGATTGATTGATTGATATGTGGGGTTTAACGTCCCAAAACCACTATATGATTATGAGAGACGCCGTAGTGGAAGACTCCGGAAATTTAGACCACCTGGGGTTCTTTAACGTGCACCCAAATCTGAGCACACGGGCCTACAACACTTCCGCCTCCATCGGAAGTGCAGCCGCCGCAGCCGGGATTTGAACCCGCGCCCTGCGGGTCAGCAGCCGAGTACCTTA
Organism: Rhipicephalus annulatus; assembly: GCA_013436015.1. Lineage (NCBI taxonomy): Eukaryota > Metazoa > Arthropoda > Arachnida > Ixodida > Ixodidae > Rhipicephalus > Rhipicephalus annulatus. The sequence goes on from WOVY01004732.1 coordinate 250,091, forward strand.
GCCACTAGACCACCGCTGCGGGGCAATACCCCAGACTTCATCATTAATCTTAAATGAAGATAAAGTTGGGTGTTTATGGCGTGTAATTAAAGCGATCAAGTGTGCTACTAGTATATACTGCATCGCAGTTAGAATAACTTGAGCGGACCGTTAATTGAGCTGCATTTTTACCAAGATGCAAAGTGCGAGTCGTACAGTATTCTCCAATTGGTGTAGCAGAACTAATCCTTCTTCTATTCATGGTAATAGTGGGCTCGTGCTATTTCACAACTACAGAAACATTCCTACTACAGAAATGTCACTACAGAAACCTTGGCATCACCGGTGCCTTGCACTTGGAGGTTTCCTATTCTTCTGATTTTCTTCGTATTCTGTTCTGCGTATACTTTTGAGAGGTCAAAGCCAAACGTTGATGGCGCTAGTTGACAAATAAACTTTCGATTCAGTGCAGACAGCTTCATGATTGGGCCTGCTTTTGCATGCGATGGGTACTCATGAAATCACCCAAAACAACAATAAATTCTTGGGTATCACGTCCCGAAACCACGATCTCAGTACGGAACAAGCAGTGGCAGGCACCGCAATTTATGTTTCACCATCCGGTGTTTTTTTTTCGACGGGCACCTAAATCTCTATGTATTCTATTTCGCGTACACTGAATTGCAGCCACCGTCACCGCGAATCAAACTCGCACACTTGGGTTCTGCAGCGCAATGCCATGGCCTCAAAACCATTCATACAGACGCGCACTTATGATGACAACACGTTTGAAGCTACATTGCACACAACAAAGACATCACACGGTGTTTTCAATAGCATGTTTGGTTATATATCTTTAGCTGTGTTTAGTGAAACTCTTTCTCACAGACAGTGGGCATCACAAACATTTCAACAAAACAAAGCATGCACCGACATAAAAAATTGCTACAAAATTATATCTATACATCTTTACATTACATGGTAAGGAAAACACACAAATGAAACTCCAATATGCACGTTTTGCGTAATTACATGGCTGCCAGGACTGAACAAACGTCAACCTGCCAAAAAAGTTTCAGCTTTAATTGCCGCAAAGGCAAAACAATGAACGCGATAGTAGCAAACTGGAAGGTCACGCGCAGAATGGAAAGCAGATCGAAACGTGGCCCACGTTTCTCACTCATGAATGACGCTAGAAGCGTACTCACAGGTAGAGATGCATGCGAATAAGCGTCTCAGTTGTTACTTGGCTGTGTCTGAAAAGCGCACGCTTTTCGCGAACGGAGACTGCAATGATTGCAGTTACCTTTGTGCGCCCGGCAAGTACAACAGAATCGTTCGAGGTAAATCTCGAGGCCAGCCAAGACGTACGATTCTCCCCTTCTCCCCACCGCGAGATAAGGGTTCGTGAGGGAGCGTCGCTCCCCTCCTTCAAGCGGGGCAAAGTATGCGTGGGAGATTGGGAGATTAGAGCGCGCGCCGCCGCGTGATGTGGCGACTCGCGCTCATTGCGCCATCTTGCTGGTAATGCTGAAAACATGATAATTTCCCCCGAGATGCCCGAGAGCAGCGTTAAGTGGTAGATATAAATAGCTTGCCATTTGAAGGGTGGAGGACGTGCACCTCGGTGGCTCAGTGGTTAACACCTCGCACTCACGATTGAGAGGATCCAAGTTCGATTCCGCACGACGGAGTTTTTTTCTGGGTATTTTTCTCTTTCTTGCATTTTCATATATATAGATATGTATACATATACGGTGAGTGACGCTGGTGGCAAAATACAGCCGAGAGTGCTCATATAATTGCTATCGCGATGAAACAAGCTTCCCGCGTGTCTCATGTGTGCTTAGAATAATTTAGAGCACTATACTATAGGACAGTCATACGCTTTCACGGTTAAGCACGTGTGTTTAGAACAAATGATCGGCAGTGTAGAAAACGGCGCACTCATTTACGGAAAAGCAACAAGCTCTTGTAGTTTCAAGGCGCAGAACAAATCAGAAGAGACTGTGTTCAGAAAAATATCACAGCATATACACGAAGTGAATGATGATGAGTGGGGCAAAGATTCAGAGAGCTTTATTGGTGAATCATCCAACTGTGTGTGTGCCTATCTGTCTGTCCACCCGTCCGTCCGCACCGGCTGAGTGAGCCATCGAACTAGGCGGTCACGTGCTCAAAGCCGTCTCGTGGGTGTTTTTATTTATTCATACAATACTGCAGGAGTGGGCGGCCCAAGGAGGAGTGGTTTGTTGGTATAACAATGATGAAAAACCAGTTATAAAACACGATAATAAAAGAAGAGGAAAAAGAAATGCAAATTGACAGCAAGAAGAAATAAGCAATGAACAATAGAAGAATACACCAGAAGACAGGAGAGGACTAATCAGTGCATATTTCAGACATATAGCACATAAGAAGGTAATGACCAAAAACAGCGAAGCAAGGTAGCAATGATCATACACAGTAGCGTGGCTCAGATTATTACACAACTAGATATAGAAAAAACCAATCACATGAGAAAGGCACCATTACAAATTTATTCTACGAGCTGGTTGAACAACTGAGGAACAATGTTTGATAAAAAGTTTTAGATGGTAAGGCATTCCAATCACTTATGGTGCGTGGGAAAAAGGAATGTTTGAAATTGTTTGTGCGTGCAAAAATCGAGTTAAACTTACAAGGGTGAAAGTTCCTGGTGGGTCTATAGGACAAAAGGTTTAGATAAGGAGCGGGGGTCAAGTGCAAATTTACGGTTCCGAAGCTCATAAAGAAATTTTAGTCTTGTTATATTTCGGCGGCTCTGTAAGGTCATGATGTTGTTTGTTTCAATTAAAGAGGTAGGCGAGTCATGTCGGCGATAACAATTATGTATGAACCGTACAGCCAGCCTCTGAATTTGTTCATGTTCTATCATGTCTTTTTTAGTGTACGGGTTCCAAACGACACACGCGTATTAGAGACGAGGTCTGTTTAGCTTGTTATATACAAGAAGTTTAACATGGTAGGGGGATTTTTTTCTAGATTTTTTCGTAAGAGGCCGAGTTTACGCCGAGATGATGCACAGATTTTGTCGATATGCCTTGACAATGTTAGAATATCAGTAAATGTTAAACCGAGATATTTAAAGCAATTGGTCTGAGAAATTTCGACTCCCTTTACAGAGTAATTGAACATAAGAGGATATTTTTTATTAGTTATGCGCATGTACACCGTTATAGTTTGGTTTAGTTTCATTCCCCAAATGTCGCACCAGTTAGATGTTGAATTCAGGCTGTCGTTGAGGGTAATTTGGTCATTAGTTAATTCAACACGCGGCTTTGTACAGAAGACAGTCGTCCGAAAATAAACGAATACCAACGCTTTCGCGAACACAAGAGGTTATGTCGTTTATATATACCAGAAATAATGAAGGCCCCAGGACACTTCCCTGATGCACTCCGGAATTAACAGATCCAAGATCTGAAACATGACCACCGAAATCAACAAATTGTTTTCTATGTTCAAGATATGAGGCCATCCACTTTATTAGAAGATGCGGGATTAGATGTGAATTTTAGGAAGTTCATTCCAAGGAGGTGTAAAAAGATTGCTGGACTGGAAATTCTTGGCCACGAGTGTAGCCGTGCCAACCGCAAGATGGCGGCTGCGACAGCCATCTTACTAAGGGCATGCTGAGCTGTTGGCGTTCGGCGATTGAGAAGGAGCACGCGCAGTGGGGGGTGTCGTTGACACAACCGACGCCAGATTTGCGAGTAGGTGCAACTCCGTATTTTATAGTCGCACATCTGCCACATGGCATGAACCTGTCACTCGAATCCTGCTATACTCCCCATCCCAAACTCCACCCGGAAGGAGTGGCAGGTCACCCCGATTGGCCATTCTGGTTGCCAAGCCCAAACGTTCTAGTCCGGACGACCTTAGCCAGCAGTATAGTTAACTAGGGTATATTCTAGTTCACCTCCAACAAGGTCACGTAATATGGAGCGCCACCTACCAGTTCTAGGCACCGGCCCCTCACGGGGTGACCTATGCATAGCTTCTTTTTTTTTCCTCCTTAAGAAAACCAGTAAACATTATAGGCCCCTCCTCTAACAAAGCGAGACATACGATGCGCGGGAGGAATCTATTTTAACTTAGCGCAGAACATGAAGGCGACAGCGAAAATGTGAACCCAAAGTTCATATAATGGCTATCGCAACGACGCGGCAGGGAAACAACAAGCCCTCGCCTCCGTATATCCAACTCGTACTCACCCGTGGGCGTGATATTCCTGGTGGCGAGCACCACGGACTCGTACAGGTACTGGCGCACCTCTGGCGCTCGCGTGGTGACTGCGGCCGAAGCCGTGGGCAGGGGCGGGTCCACGGTTCCCGCTGCGGCGTCGCCGTGACCAGCCGACGACGAGGCGTCGCCGGAACCCACGATGCTCGGACCGGGTCGCTCGTGGAACGAAGTCTCGAAGAAGACGTAGCCGCCTGCGTGAACGACGGTTCTCGTCGGACGTGGTCGCATCGCGGTATTTGTTTGCGAATAGACACGCTCTCTACGAATATGAGATTCGAAAGAAAAATGACAATAAGGTTCAAGCTTATCGTTCACCTTCACCATTCGCGCCATCATCTTGATCTGGCAACGTTGATTTTGCACGACTTTGAAGTACACGCAACAAGGGAATGTGACGACAATTTTAGTGCTGATTTTTTGCACACTCGCACCACAACATTGCTGTCAGTTGTCTCTTTCTTGTTCGCGCCATTGTCAAACCATTATATGTCGCTGAGGGGTCATTGCGGCATCTCCTAACAAGCAAGCAAACAAACAAACAAACAAACAAACAAAAACAAACAAACGAACAAACAAATAGATAAGTAAATAAAGTCATTGACTAATTAACGCAATGAATAAATACCCTACCAGATAATGGTCGTTTGTCTCACTTCAAGGTTGCTATAGTCAGGACGTTTTAGTCACCGCACACTCTCCTTTCGTTGTTTTACACTCCCGTCCCCCTTTCCTTGTTTACACCCTCCTTTCCAACACAGCGTAAAAAACCGGGGATTTCCTCTAGGTAAAGGGACAATAAAATGAAATGATAAATTAGTTTAGTTTTATAAATCATACCCTCAACACACTGGTGCTGGTGATTTCACCACCATATAGCTTTGTTATTGCATCACCATTCCAAAAGTAAACGAAAGCTCTGTTGCGTTTTCTGAAGGATATGGGACTCGTTCACCCTCTGTGATATCCAACGAGGAATAATGATGTCAGCTGATACAGTGATGCTTCTCTCCTCCTTTCCAACTTTCCTTCTCCTCCCCCCTTCCCGTGCGCAGGGAAGCTTTTGCGGCTCAGCCCTGGTTAACCTCACTTTTATTCTTATTCGCTCCTTGTCTTTCTTACACAGAAAATCAATGTAGAAGTTTCACTTTCAAGTTTCCCGCTGAAATTTTCTGTGCTGACTATGTGGGTGTTAAAGTGTTTCCTACAGTGACCACATTGACTCAACAAAATTTTCTGAAATTCGATGCACTAAGGCTCTGATTCTATCACAAGACAATCTAACACAATTTTATTGATTGGAAACTACGCCGTAAAATTGTGTCACTGATATGAAAATAATAAGATTGAGTCATCATTGCCATCGTCTATGTTTTTGTTTGCACGCTTACGAAGAGCCTTTTCGCAGCATGTGTCGTGTTTCTGGCATCGCGAAAGAGTAATTTACTAATACGAGAAAAATCATTTTGTCCCTGTTCAACCCCGTTTGTCCTTTTAACCTCCCGGCCTTTTCCATATATTTCTCTCTGTCTCCCTGTCTAAACGCTGTAACTAGCTTGCCGGTCTCTGTGAGCAGAATGCCACAATTCAAACAACACCAATGAGACAATTCCGCATACCCTTCCCCGTGTTGAGCGTGTGGTCTGTCCTGGGTCCCCCCGAGCCACAGCGCAGTGTCTCCCTTGCCGGTTTCCAGGCCATCTTGGGCGTCGCGTTGAAGTAGTTCGTCCAGTCGCACAGACTCACTTCCTCGGCCTGTCCAAAGTCGCACGGCTCGGGCTTGACGATGAACTCTGCGTCGCGTGCCGACAGTGGCGCAGATCAACGTCACGTGGCACGGCGAAGCACGTTTCCACAACCTAAAGACAGTGGCGCAGCTAGGAGGTGACCACAAGGCCCGTAATCACCCCCCCCTCCCCCCAATGGCAATGTTTTTCGCTATGGCATGCAGAGAGAAATATGACCATTTTGAAAAATGGTGCCCCCCCACAAAAAAAA